>CAKAJE020000371.1:0-121634 GCA_916610135.2 Macropis europaea
TATGGTTAATAGAAGAATTCAGCGTAATTGAACCACATTTATTCAATTTACGTCGCTCCTATTTCAGATAGCGTATTGGGCCTAAGCAGAATCTTAAAGCGCATGAAATGACGAGTAAAATGCACTATTAAACTTCTATGATAGGACAATCAGAGACCCGGATAGATCGTATTATATTATGGATAATATAAGAACTCTGCGTAATTCTATCACGTTTGTTCAATTTACATAGCTCCAATTTCAGGTAGCGCATTGGACTAGGCGGCATCTTAAAACGCATGAAATGTCGAGTAAAATGCACTACTAAACTTCTCGGATAGGGCAATCAGAGAGCCGATTAGATCTTCTTATACTATGGTTAATATAAGAATTCAGCGAGATTCTATCACATTTGCTCAATTTACGTCGCCCCTATTTCAGATAGCGTATTGGTCTAGGTGGCATCTTAAAGCGCATGAAATGTCGAGTAAAATGCACTATTAAACTTCTAGGGTAGGGTAAACAGAGACCCGATTAGATCATTTTATATTATGGTTAATTTAAGAATTCAGCGAAATTCTGTCACATTTGTTCAATTTACGTAGCTCCGATTTCAGATAGCGCATTGGACTAGGCGGCATCTCAAAGCGCATGAAATGACGAGTAAAATGCAGTATTAAACTTCCAGGGTAGGGCAAACAGAGACCCGATTAGATCATTTTATATTATGGTTAATTTAAGAATTCAGCGAAATTCTATCACATTTGTTCAATTATCGTCGCTCATATTTCAGATAGCGTATTGGGCTAAGCGGCATCTGAAAGCGCATGAAATGGCGAGTAAAATGCACTATTAAACTTCTAGGGTAGGGCAAACGGAGACCCGATTAGATCATTTTATATTATGGTTAATTTAAGAATTCAGCGAAATTCTATCACATTTGTTCAATTTACATAGCACCTATTTCAGATAGCGTATTGGGCTAAGTGGCAACTCAAAGCGCATGAAATGGCGAATAAAATGCACTATTAAACTTCTAGGCTAGGGCGAACAGAGACCCGATTAGATCATTTTACATTATGGTTAATAAAAGTATTCAGCGAAATTCCACCACATTTGTTCAACTTACGTCGCTCCTATTTCAGGTAGCGTACTGGGCTAGGCGGCATCTTAAAGCGCGTGGCAGGTCGAGTAAAATGCACTACTAAACTTCTATGATAGGGCAATCAGTGACCCGATTAAATCATTTTATATTTTGTTTAATATAAGATTCCAGGGAAATTCTATCACATTTGTTCAATTTACGTCGCTCCTATTTCAGATAGCGCATTGGGCTAAGCGCCACCTTAAAGCGCATGAAATGATGAGTAAAATGCACTATGAAACTTCTATGATAGGGCAATCGGAGACCCGTTTAGATCATTTTATATTATTGTTAATATAAGTATTCAGCGTAATTTTATCACATTTGTTCAATTTACGTCGCTCCTATTTCAGATAGCGTCTTGGCCTAGGTGGTATCTTAAAGCGCATGAAATGTCGCGTAAAATGCACAATTAAACTTCTAGGGTAGGGCAAACAGAGACCCGATTAGATGATTTTATATTATGGTTAATATAAGAATTCTGCGTAATTCTACCACATTCGTTCCTTTTACGACGCTCCTATTTCAGATAGTATATTGGGCAAGGCGGCACCTTCAAGCGCGTGGAGTGACGAGTAAAATGCAAAACTGACCTTCTATGATAGGGCAATCAGAGACCCATATAGATCATATTATATTATGGTTAATATAAGAATACTGCGTAATTCTATCACGTTTGTCCAATTTATGTCGATCATACTTCAGATAGCGTATTGGGCTAAGCGGCAACTAAAGCGCGTGGAATCAAGTGTAAAATGCACTACTAACCCTCTATGATAGGGCAATCAGAGACCCGATTAGATCATCTTATATTATGGTTAATATAAGAATGCAGCGTAAATGAACCACATTTATTCAATTTACTTCGCTCCTATTTCCGATAGCGTATTGGGCTAAACAGAATCTTAAAGGGCATGAAATATCGAATAAAATGCAACATTAAACTTCTATGATAGGGCAATCGGAGACCCGATTAGATCATTTTATATTATGGTTAATATATGGATGCTGCGTAATTGAACAACATATGTTCAATTTACGTCGCTCCTATTTCAGATAGCGTATTGGTCTAAGCGGCATATTAAAGCGCACGAAATGTCTATTAAAATACACTACTAAACTTCTAGGGTGGGGCAATCAGAGACCCGATTAGATCATCGTATATTATGGTTAATTTAAGATTTCGTCGTAACTCGATCACATTTGTTTAATTTACGTAGCTCCAATTTCAGATAGCGTATTGGGATAGGCGTCACCTTACAGTGCATGAAATGACGAGTATAATGCACTACTAAACTTCTCGCATAGGGCAATCAGAGACCCGATTAGATCATTTTATATTATGGTTAATATAAGAATTCAGCGTAACTCTATGACATTTGTTAAATTTATGTCGCTCCAATTTCCGATAGCGCATTGGGCTAGGCGGCACCTTAAAGCGCATGAAATGTCGAGTAAAATGAACTACCAAACATCTCGGATAGGGCTAACAGCGACCCGATCAGGTCATCTTATATTATGTTTAATATAAGAATTCCGCGAAATTTTATCACATTTGTTCAATTTACGTCGCGCCTATTTCAGATAGCGTATTGGGCTAGGCGGCACCTAAAAGCGCATGAAATGACGAGTAAAATGCACTGTTAAACTTCTATGATAGGGCAATCAGAGACCCGAATAGATCGTATTATATTATAGTTAATATAAGAATTCTGCGTAATTCTATCACGTTTGTTCAAATTACGTAGCTCCAATTTCAGATAGCGCATTGGACTAGGCTGCATCTTAAAGCGCATGAAATGTCGAGTAAAATGAACTACTAAACTTCTCGGATAGGGCTAACAGAGACCCGATTAGGTCATTTTATATTATGGTTAATATAAGAATGCAGCGTAATTCTATCACATTTGTTAAATTTACGTCGCCCCTATTTGAGATAGCGTATTGGGCTAGGTGGCATCTTAAAGCGCATGAAATGTCGAGTAAAATGCACTGTTAAACTTCTATGATAGGGCAATCAGAGACCCGAATAGATCGTATTATATTATAGTTAATATAAGAATTCTGCGTAATTCTATCACGTTTGTTCAATTTACGTAGCTCCAATTTCAGATAGCGTATTGGGCCAAGCGGCACCTTAAAGCGCATGAAATTGCGAGTAACAGGCACTATTAAACTTCTATGATAGGGCAATCAGAGACCCGAATAGATCGTATTATATTACGGTTAATATAAGAATTCTGCGTAATTCTATCACATTTGTTCAATTTATGTCGCTCCAGTTTCAGATAGCAAATTGGGCTAGGCGGCACCTTAAAGCACACGAAGTGACGAGTAAAAGGCACTACTAAACTTGTCGGATAGGGCAATCAGAGACCGGATTAGGTCATCTTATATTATGGTTAATATACGAATTCAGCGAAATTCTATCACATTTGTTCAATTTACGTCGCTCCTATTTCAGATAGCGTATTGGGCTAAGCGGCACCTTAAAGCGTATGAAATGGCGAGTAAAATGCACTATTAAACTTCTATGATAGGGCAATCAGAGACCCGATTACATCATTTTATATTATGGTTAATTTAAGAATTCAGCAAAATTCTATCACATTTTTTCAATTTACGTCGCTCCTATTTCAGATAGCGTACTGGGCTAGGCGGCATCTTAAAGCGCGTGGAATGACGAGTAAAATGCACTGTTAAACTTCTATGATAGGGCAATCAGAGACCCGATTAGATCATTTTATATTTTGGTTAATATAAGAATTCAGCGAAATTCTATCACATTTGTTCAATTTACGTCGCTCCTATTTCAGATAGCTTATTGGGCTAAGCTGCATCGCAAAGCGCATGAAATGACGAGTGAAATGCACTATTAAACTTCTAGGGTAGGGCAAACAGAGACCCGATTAGATCATTTTACATTATGGTTAATAAATGAATTCACTGAAATTCTATCACATTTGTTCAATTTACGTCGCTCCTATTTCAGATAGCGTATTGGGCTAAGCGGCATGTCAAAGCGCATGAAATGACGAGTAAAATGCACTATTAAACTTCTAGGGTACGGCAAACAGAGACCCGATTAGATCATTTTATATTATGGTTAATTTAAGAATTCAGCGAAATTCTATCACATTTGTTCAATTTACGTCGCTCCAGTTTCAGATAGCCTACTGGGCTAGGCGGCATCTTAAAGCGCGTGGAATGACGAGTAAAATGCACTGTTAACCTTCTATGACAGGGCAATCAGAGTCCCGTTTAGATCATTTTATGTTTTGGTTAATATAAGAATTCAGCGAAATTCTATCACATTTGTTCAATTTACGTCGCTCCTCTTTCAGATAGCGTATTGGGCTAAGCGGCATCTTAAAGCGCGCGGAATGACGAGTAAAATGCACTGTTAACCTTCTATGATAGGGCAATCAGAGACCCGATTAGAGCATTTTATATTTTGGTTAATATAAGAATTCAGCGAAATTCTATCACATTTGTTCAATTTGCGTCGTTCCTATTTCAGATAGCATATTGTGCTAAGCGGCATCTCAAAGCGCATGAAATGACGAGTGAAATGCACTATTAAACTTCTAGGGTAGGGCGAAGAAAGACCCGATTAGATCATTTTACATTAAGGTTAATATAAGAATTCAGCGAAATTCTATCACATTTGTTCAATTTACGTCGCTCCTATTTCAGATAGCATATTGGGCTAAGCGGCATCTCAAAGCGCATGAAATGGCGAGTAAAATGCACTATTAAACTTCTATGATAGGGCAATCAGAGACCCGATTAGATCATTTTATATTTTGTTTAATATAAGATTTCAGGGAAATTCTATCACATTTGTTCAATTTACGTCGCTCCTATTTCAGATAGCGTATTGGGCTAAGCGGCATCTCAAAGCGCATGAAATGGCGAATAAAATGCACTATTAATCTTCTAGGCTAGGGCGAACAGAGACCCGATTAGATCATTTTACATTAAGGTTCATAAAAGAATTCAGCGAAATTCTATCACATTTGTTCATCCTACGTCGCTCCTATTTCAGATAGCATATTGGGCTAAGCGGCAGCTCAAAGCGCATGAAATGGCGAGTAAAATGCACTATTAAACTTCTAGGGTAGGGCAATCAGAGACCCGATTAGATCATTTTATATTTTGGTTCATATAAGGATTCAGGGAAATTCTATCACATTTGTTCAATTTACGTCTCTCCTATTTCAGATAGCGTACTGGGCTAAGCGGCATCTCAAAGTGCATGAAATGACGAGTGAAATGCACTATAAAACTTCTAGGGTAGGGCGAACAGAGACCCGATTAGATCATTTTATATTTTGGTTAATTTAAGAATACAGCGAAATTCTATCACATTTGTTCAACTTACGTCGCTCCTATTTCAGATAGCGTATTGGGCTAAGCGGAATCTCAAAGCGCGTGAAATGGCGAGCAAAATGCAATATTAAACTTCTAGGGTAGGGCAAACAGAGACCCGATTAGATCATTTTATATTATGGTTAATTTAAGAATTCAGCAAAATTCTATCACATTTGTTCAATTTACGTCGTTCCTATTTCAGATAGCGTAGTGGTCTAGGCGGCATCTTAAAGCGCGTGGAATGGCGAGTAAAATGCACTGTTAAACTTCTAGGGTAAGGCAAACAGAGTCCCAATTAGATCATTTTATACTACGGTTAATATAAGAATTCAGCGCAATTCTATCACATTTGTTCAACTTACGTCGCTCCTATTTCAGATAGCGTATTGGGCTAAGCGGCATCTCAAAGCGCAAGAAATGTCGTGTAAAATGCACTATCAAACTTCTAGGGTAGGGCAAACAGAGACCCGGTTAGATCGTTTTATATTATGGTTAATTTAAGAATTCAGCGAAATTCTATCACATTTGTTCAATTTACGTAGCTCCTATTTCAGATAGCGTATTGGGCTAAGCGGCATCTAAAAGCGCATGAAATGACGAGTAAAATGCACTATTAAACTTCTAGGGTAGGGCAAATAGAGACCCGATTAGATCATTTTATATTATGGTTAATTTAAGAATTCAGCAAAATTCTATCACATTTGTTCAATTTACGTCGCTAATATTTCAGATAGCTTATTGGGCTAAGCGGCATCTCAAAGGGCCTGAAATGGCGAGTGAAATGCACTATTAAGCTTCTATGTTAGGGCACTCAGAGACCCGATTAGATCATTTTATATGTTGGTTAATTTAAGAATACAGCGAAATTCTATCACATTTGTTCAACTTACGTCGCTCCTATTTCAGATAGCGTATTGGGCTAAGCGGCATCTCAAAACGCAAGAAATGGCGCGTAAAATGCACTATCAAACTTCTAGGGTAGGGCAAACAGAGACCCAATTAGATCATTTTATATTATGATTAATTTAAGGATTCAGGAAAATTCTATCACATTTGTTCAATTTACGTTGCTCCTATTTCAGATAGCTTATTGGGCTAAGCGGCATCTCAAAGGGCATGAAATGACGAGTGAAATGCACTATAAAACTTCTAGGGTAGGGCGAACAGAGACCCTATTAGATCATTTTACATTAAGATTAATATAAGAATTCAGCGAAATTCTATCACATTTGTTCAATTTACGTCGCTCCTATTTCAGATAGCTATTGGGCTAAGCGGCATCTCAAAGCGCATTAAATGACGAGAGAAATGCACTATTAAACTTCTTGGGTAGGGCGAACAGAGACCCGATTACATCATTTTATATTATGGTTAATTTAAGAATTCAGCAAAATTCTATCACATTTTTTCAATTTACGTCGCTCCTATTTCAGATAGCGTACTGGGCTAGGCGGCATCTTAAAGCGCGTGGAATGACGAGTAAAATGCACTGTTAAACTTCTATGATAGGGCAATCAGAGACCCGATTAGATCATTTTATATTTTGGTTAATATAAGAATTCAGCGAAATTCTATCACATTTGTTCAATTTACGTCGCTCCTATTTCAGATAGCTTATTGGGCTAAGCTGCATCGCAAAGCGCATGAAATGGCGAGTAAAATGCACTATTAAACTTCTAGGGTAGGGTAAACAGAGACCCGATTAGATCATTTTATATTATGGTTAATTTAAGAATTCAGCGAAATTCTGTCACATTTGTTCAATTTACGTAGCTCCAATTTCAGATAGCGCATTGGACTAGGCGGCATCTCAAAGCGCATGAAATGACGAGTAAAATGCAGTATTAAACTTCCAGGGTAGGGCAAACAGAGACCCGATTAGATCATTTTATATTATGGTTAATTTAAGAATTCAGCGAAATTCTATCACATTTGTTCAATTTACGTAGCTCCAATTTCAGATAGCGCATTGGACTAGGCGGCATCTCAAAGCGCATGAAATGACGAGTAAAATGCAGTATTAAACTTCCAGGGTAGGGCAAACAGAGACCCGATTAGATCATTTTATATTATGGTTAATTTAAGAATTCAGCGAAATTCTATCACATTTGTTCAATTTACATAGCACCTATTTCAGATAGCGTATTGGGCTAAGTGGCAACTCAAAGCGCATGAAATGGCGAATAAAATGCACTATTAAACTTCTAGGCTAGGGCGAACAGAGACCCGATTAGATCATTTTACATTATGGTTAATAAAAGTATTCAGCGAAATTCCACCACATTTGTTCAACTTACGTCGCTCCTATTTCAGGTAGCGTACTGGGCTAGGCGGCATCTTAAAGCGCGTGGCAGGGCGAGTAAAATGCACTACTAAACTTCTATGATAGGGCAATCAGTGACCCGATTAGATCATTTTATATTTTGTTTAATATAAGATTCCAGGGAAATTCTATCACATTTGTTCAATTTACGTCGCTCCTATTTCAGATAGCGCATTGGGCTAAGCGTCACCTTAAAGCGCATGAAATGATGAGTAAAATGCACTATGAAACTTCTATGATAGGGCAATCGGAGACCCGTTTAGATCATTTTATATTATTGTTAATATAAGTATTCAGCGTAATTTTATCACATTTGTTCAATTTACGTCGCTCCTATTTCAGATAGCGTCTTGGCCTAGGTGGTATCTTAAAGCGCATGAAATGTCGCGTAAAATGCACAATTAAACTTCTAGGGTAGGGCAAACAGAGACCCGATTAGATGATTTTATATTATGGTTAATATAAGAATTCTGCGTAATTCTACCACATTCGTTCCTTTTACGACGCTCCTATTTCAGATAGTATATTGGGCAAGGCGGCACCTTCAAGCGCGTGGAGTGACGAGTAAAATGCAAAACTAACCTTCTATGATAGGGCAATCAGAGACCCATATAGATCATATTATATTATGGTTAATATAAGAATACTGCGTAATTCTATCACGTTTGTCCAATTTATGTCGATCATACTTCAGATAGCGTATTGGGCTAAGCGGCAACTAAAGCGCGTGGAATCAAGTGTAAAATGCACTACTAACCCTCTATGATAGGGCAATCAGAGACCCGATTAGATCATCTTATATTATGGTTAATATAAGAATTCAGCGAAATTCTATCACATTTGTTCAATTTACGTTGCTCCTATTTCAGATAGTGTATTGGGCTAAGCGGCACCTTAAAGCGCATGAAGTGACGAGTAAAATGCACTATGAAACTTCTATGATAGGGCAACCAGCGACACGATTAGATCATTTAAATTATTGTTAATATAAGAATTCAGCGTAATTTTATCACATTTGTTCAATTTACGTCGCCCCAATTTCAGATAGCGTAATGGGCTAGGTGGCATCTTAGAGCGCATGAAACGTCGAGTAAAATGCACTATTAAACTTCTAGGGTAGGGTAATCAGAGATCCGATTAGGTCATCTTATATTATGGTTAATACAAGAATTCAGCGAAATTCTATCACATTTGTTCAATTTACGTCGCTCCTATTTCAGATAGTGTATGGGGCTAAGCGGCACCTTAAAGCGCACGAAGTGACGAGTAAAATGCACTATGAAACTTCTATGATAGGGCAATCAGAGACCCGATTAGATCAGCTTATATTATGGTTAATATAAGAATTCTGCGTAATTCTATCACGTTTGTTCAATTTACGTCGCTCCAACTACAGATAGCGTATTGGGCTAGGCGGCATCTTAAAGCGCATGACATGTCGAGTAAAATGCACTACTAAACTTCTCGGATAGGGCAATCAGTGACACCATTAGGTCATCTTATATTATGGTTAATTTAAGAATTCAGCGAAATTCAATCACATTTGTTCAATTTACGTCGCACCTATTTCGGGTAGCGTATTGGGCCAAGCGGCACCTTAAAGCGCATGAAAGGACGAGTAAAATGCACTATTAAACTTCCATGATAGGGCAATCGGTGACCCGAATAGACCATTTTATATTATGGTTAATATAAGAATGCAGCGTAAATAAACCACATTTATTCAATTTACTTCGCTCCTATTTCCGATAGCGTATTGGGCTAAACAGAATCTTAAAGGGCATGAAATATCGAATAAAATGCAACATTAAACTTCTATGATAGGGCAATCGGAGACCCGATTAGATCATTTTATATTATGGTTAATATATGGATGCTGCGTAATTGAACAACATTTGTTCAATTTACGTCGGTCCTATTTCAGATAGCGTATTGGTCTAAGCGGCATATTAAAGCGCACGAAATGTCTATTAAAATACACTACTAAACTTCTAGGGTGGGGCTAACAGCGACCCGATCAGGTCATCTTATATTATGGTTAATATAAGAATTCCGCGAAATTTTATCACATTTGTTCAATTTACGTCGCGCCTATTTCAGATAGCGTATTGGGCTAGGCGGCACCTAAAAGCGCATGAAATGACGAGTAAAATGCACTGTTAAACTTCTATGATAGGGCAATCAGAGACCCGAATAGATCGTATTATATTATAGTTAATATAAGAATTCTGCGTAATTCTATCACGTTTGTTCAAATTACGTAGCTCCAATTTCAGATAGCGCATTGGACTAGGCTGCATCTTAAAGCGCATGAAATGTCGAGTAAAATGAACTACTAAACTTCTCGGATAGGGCTAACAGAGACCCGATTAGGTCATTTTATATTATGGTTAATATAAGAATTCAGCGTAATTCTATCACATTTGTTAAATTTACGTCGCCCCTATTTGAGATAGCGTATTGGGCTAGGTGGCATCTTAAAGCGCATGAAATGTCGAGTAAAATGCACTGTTAAACTTCTATGATAGGGCAATCAGAGACCCGAATAGATCGTATTATATTATAGTTAAAATAAGAATTCTGCGTAATTCTATCACGTTTGTTCAATTTACGTAGCTCCAATTTCAGATAGCGTATTGGGCCAAGCGGCACCTTAAAGCGCATGAAATTGCGAGTAACATGCACTATTAAACTTCTATGATAGGGCAATCAGAGACCCGAATAGATCGTATTATATTACGGTTAATATAAGAATTCTGCGTAATTCTATCACATTTGTTCAATTTATGTCGCTCCTATTTCAGATAGCAAATTGGGCTAGGCGGCACCTTAAAGCGTATGAAATGACGAGAAAAATGCACTATTAAACTTCTATGATAGGACAATCAGAGACCCGATTAGATCATTTTATATTATGGTTAATTTAAGAATTCAGCGAAATTCTATCACATTTGTTCAATTTACGTCGCTCCTTTTTCAGACAGCGTACTGGGCTAGGCGGCATCTTAAAGCGCGTGGAATGACGAGTAAAATGCACTGTTAAACTTCTATGATAGGGCAATCAGAGACCCGATTAGATCATTTTATATTTTGTTTAATATAAGAATTCAGCGAAATTCTATCACATTTGTTCAATTTACGTCGCTCCTATTTCAGATAGCTATTGGGCTAAGCGGCATCTCAAAGCGCATTAAATGACGAGAGAAATGCACTATTAAACTTCTTGGGTAGGGCGAACAGAGACCCGATTACATCATTTTATATTATGGTTAATTTAAGAATTCAGCAAAATTCTATCACATTTTTTCAATTTACGTCGCTCCTATTTCAGATAGCGTACTGGGCTAGGCGGCATCTTAAAGCGCGTGGAATGACGAGTAAAATGCACTGTTAAACTTCTATGATAGGGCAATCAGAGACCCGATTAGATCATTTTATATTTTGGTTAATATAAGAATTCAGCGAAATTCTATCACATTTGTTCAATTTACGTCGCTCCTATTTCAGATAGCTTATTGGGCTAAGCTGCATCGCAAAGCGCATGAAATGACGAGTGAAATGCACTATTAAACTTCTAGGGTAGGGCAAACAGGGACCCGATTAGATCATTTTATATTACGGTTAATATAAGAATTCAGCGTAATACTATCACATTTGTTCAACTTACGTCACTCCTATTTCAGATAGCGCACTGGGCTAGGCGGCATGTTAAAGCGCGTGGAATGGCGAGTAAAATGCACTATATAAACTTCTATGATAGGGCAATCAGAGACCCGATTAGATCATTTTATATTTTGGTTAATATAAGAATTCAGCGAAATACTATCACAATTGTTCAATTTACGTCACTCCGATATCAGATAGCGTATTCGGCTAAGCAGCATCTCAAAGCGCATGCAATGGCGAATAAAATGCACTATTACACTTCTAGACAAGGCCGCACAGAGACCCGATTAGATCATTTTACATTATGGTTAATAAATGAATTCACTGAAATTCTATCACATTTGTTCAATTTACGTCGCTCCTATTTCAGATAGCGTATTGGGCTAAGCGGCATGTCAAAGCGCATGAAATGACGAGTGAAATGCACTATTAAACTTCTAGGGTAGGGCAAACAGGGACCCGATTAGATCATTTTATATTCTGGTTAATTTAAGAATTCAGCAAAATTCTATCACATTTGTTCAATTTACGTCGCTCCTATTTCAAATAGCGTTCTCGGCTAGGCGGCATCTTAAAGCGCGTGGAATGGAGAGTAAAATGAACTATTAAACTTCTATGATAGGGCAATCAGAGACCCGATTAGATCCTATTATATTTTGGTTAATATAAGAATTCAGCGAAATTCTATCACATTTGTTCAATTTACGTCGCTCCTATTGCAGATAGCGTATTGGGCTAAGCGGCATCTCAAAGCGCATGAAATGGCGAGTAAAATGCACTATTAAACTTCTAGGATAAGGCAAACAGAGACCCGATTAGATCATTTTATATTTTGGTTAATTTAAGAATTCAGCAGAATTCTATCACATTTGTTCAATTTACGTCGCTCCTCTTTCAGATAGCGTATTGGGCTAAGCGGCATCTTAAAGCGCGCGGAATGGCGAGTAAAATCCACTATTAAACTTCTATGATAGGGCAATCAGAGACCCGGTTAGATCATTTTATATTTTGTTTACTATAACATTTCAGGGAAATTCTATCACATTTGTTCAATTTACTTCGCTCCTATTTCAGATAGCGTATTGGGCTAAGCGGTATCTCAAAGCGCAAGAAATGGCCAGTGAAATGCACTATTAAACTTCTAGGGTAGGGCACACAGAGACCCGATTAGATCATTTCATATTATGGTTAATTTAAGAATTCAGAAAAATTCTATCACATTTGTTCAATTTACGTCGCTCCTATTTCAGATAGCGTACTCGGATAGGCGGCATCTTAAAGCGCGTGGAATGGCGAGTAAAATGCACTATTAAACTTCTATGATAGGGCAATCAGAGACCAGATTAGATCATTTTATATTTTGGTTAATATAAGAATTCAGCGAAATTCTATCACATTTGTTCAATTTACGTCGCTCCTATTTCAGATAGCGTATTGGGCTAAGCGGCATCTCAAAGCGCATGAAATGGCAAGTAAAATGCACTATTAAACTTCTAGGGTAGGGCAATCAGAGACCCGGTTAGATCATTTTATATTATGGTTAATTTAAGAATTCAGCAAAATTCAATCACATTTGTTCAACTTACGTCGCTCCTATTTCAGAGAGCGTACTGGGCTAGGCGCCATCTTAAAGCGCGTGGAATGGCGAGTAAAATGCACTATTAAACTTCTAGGGTAGGGCAAACAGAGACCCGATTAGATCATTTTATATTATGGTTAATTTATCAATTCAGCGAAATTCTATCACATTTGTTCAATTTACGTCACTCCTATTTCAGATAGCGTATTGGGCTGAGCGGCATCTCAAAGCGCATGAAATGGCGAGAAAATGAACTATTAAACTTCTAGGATAAGGCAAACAGAGACCCGGTTAGATCATTTTATATTATGGTTAATATAAGAATGCAGCGTATTTCTGTCACATTTGTACAACTTACGTAGCTCCTATTTCAGATAGCGTACTGGTCTAGGCGGCATCTTAAAGCGCGTGGAATGGCGAGTACAATGCACTATTAAACTTCTATGATAGGGCAATCAGAGACCCGATTAGAACATTTTATATTTTGGTTAATATAAGAATTCAGCGAAATTCTATCACATTTGCGCAATTTACGTCGCTCCTATTTCAGATAGCTTATTGGGCTAAGCGGCATGTCAAAGCGCATGAAATGACGAGTGAAATGCACAATAAATCTTCTAGGGTATGGCGAACAGAGACCCGATTAGATCATTTTATATTATGGTTAATTTAAGAATTCAGCGAAATTCTATCACATTTGTTCAATTTACGTCGCTCCTATTTCAGACAGCGTACTGGGCTAGGCGGCAACTTAAAGCGCGTGGAATGGCGAGTAAAATGCACTATTAAACTTCTATGATAGGGCAATCAGAGACCCGATTAGATCATTTTACATTATGGTTAATAAATGAATTCACTGAAATTCTATCACATTTGTTCAATTTACGTCGCTCCTATTTCAGATAGCGTATTGGGCTAAGCGGCATGTCAAAGCGCATGAAATGACGAGTAAAATGCACTATTAAACTTCTAGGGTACGGCAAACAGAGACCCGATTAGATCATTTTATATTATGGTTAATTTAAGAATTCAGCGAAATTCTATCACATTTGTTCAATTTACGTCGCTCCAGTTTCAGATAGCCTACTGGGCTAGGCGGCATCTTAAAGCGCGTGGAATGACGAGTAAAATGCACTGTTAACCTTCTATGACAGGGCAATCAGAGTCCCGTTTAGATCATTTTATATTTTGTTTAATATAAGATTTCATGGAAATTCTATCACATTTGTTCAATTAACGTCGCTCCTATTTCAGATAGCTATTGGGCTAAGCGGCATCTCAAAGCGCATTAAATGACGAGAGAAATGCACTATTAAACTTCTTGGGTAGGGCGAACAGAGACCCGATTACATCACTTTATATTACGGTTAATTTAAGAATTCAGCAAAATTCTATCACATTTTTTCAATTTACGTCGCTCCTATTTCAGATAGCGTATTGGTCTAAGCGGCGTATTAAAGCGCACGAAATGTCTATTAAAATACACTACTAAACTTCTAGGGTGGGGCAATCAGAGACCCGATTAGATCATCGTATATTATGGTTAATTTAAGATTTCGTCGTAACTCGATCACATTTGTTTAATTTACGTAGCTCCAATTTCAGATAGCGTATTGGGATAGGCGTCACCTTACAGTGCATGAAATGACGAGTATAATGCACTACTAAACTTCTCGCATAGGGCAATCAGAGACCCGATTAGATCATTTTATATTATGGTTAATATAAGAATTCAGCGTAACTCTATGACATTTGTTAAATTTATGTCGCTCCAATTTCCGATAGCGCATTGGGCTAGGCGGCACCTTAAAGCGCATGAAATGTCGAGTAAAATGAACTACCAAACATCTCGGATAGGGCTAACAGCGACCCGATCAGGTCATCTTATATTATGGTTAATATAAGAATTCCGCGAAATTTTATCACATTTGTTCAATTACGTCGCGCCTATTTCAGATAGCGTATTGGGCTAGGCGGCACCTAAAAGCGCATGAAATGACGAGTAAAATGCACTGTTAGACTTCTATGATAGGGCAATCAGAGACCCGAATAGATCGTATTATATTATAGTTAATATAAGAATTCTGCGTAATTCTATCACGTTTGTTCAAATTACGTAGCTCCAATTTCAGATAGCGCATTGGACTAGGCTGCATCTTAAAGCGCATGAAATGTCGAGTAAAATGAACTACTAAACTTCTCGGATAGGGCTAACAGAGACCCGATTAGGTCATTTTATATTATGGTTAATATAAGAATTCAGCGTAATTCTATCACATTTGTTAAATTTACGTCGCCCCTATTTGAGATAGCGTATTGGGCTAGGTGGCATCTTAAAGCGCATGAAATGTCGAGTAAAATGCACTATTAAACTTCTATGATAGGACAATCAGAGACCCGATTAGGTCATTTTATATTATTGTTAATATAAGAATTCTACGTAATTTTATCACATTTGTTCAATTTATGTCGCTCCAATTTCTGATAGCGCATTGGGCTAGGCGGCACCTTAAAGCGCATGAAATGGCGAGTAACATGCACTATTAAACTTCTATGATAGGGCAATCAGAGACCCGAATAGATCGTATTATATTATGGTTAATATAAGAACTCTGCGTAATTCTATCACGTTTGTTCAATTTACGTCGCTCCTGTTTCAGATAGCGTATCGGGCTAAGCGGCATCTCAAAGCGCATGAAATGGCAAGTAAAATGCACTATTAAACTTCTAGGGTAGGGCAATCAGAGACCCGGTTAGATCATTTTATATTATGGTTAATTTAAGAATTCAGCAAAATTCTATCACATTTGTTCAACTTACGTCGCTCCTATTTCAGAGAGCGTACTGGGCTAGGCGCCATCTTAAAGCGCGTGGAATGGCGAGTAAAATGCACTATTAAACTTCTAGGGTAGGGCAAACAGAGACCCGATTAGATCATTTTATATTATGGTTAATTTTTCAATTCAGCGAAATTCTATCACATTTGCTCAATTTACGTCGCTCCTATTTCAGATAGCTTATTGGGCTAAGCGGCATCTCAAAGCGCATGAAATGACGAGTGAAATGCACAATAAATCTTCTAGGGTATGGCGAACAGAGACCCGATTAGATCATTTTATATTATGGTTAATTTAAGAATTCAGCGAAATTCTATCACATTTGTTCAATTTACGTCGCTCCTTTTTCAGACAGCGTACTGGGCTAGGCGGCAACTTAAAGCGCGTGGAATGGCGAGTAAAATGCACTATTATACTTCTATGATAGGGCAATCAGAGACCCGATTAGATCATTTTATATTTTGTTTAATATAAGAATTCAGCGAAATTCTATCACATTTGTTCAATTTACGTCGCTCCTATTTCAGATAGCTATTGGGCTAAGCGGCATCTCAAAGCGCATTAAATGACGAGAGAAATGCACTATTAAACTTCTTGGGTAGGGCGAACAGAGACCCGATTACATCATTTTATATTATGGTTAATTTAAGAATTCAGCAAAATTCTATCACATTTTTTCAATTTACGTCGCTCCTATTTCAGATAGCGTACTGGGCTAGGCGGCATTTTAAAGCGCGTGGAATGACGAGTAAAATGCACTGTTAAACTTCTATGATAGGGCAATCAGAGACCCGATTAGATCATTTTATATTTTGGTTAATATAAGAATTCAGCGAAATTCTATCACATTTGTTCAATTTACGTCGCTCCTATTTCAGATAGCTTATTGGGCTAAGCTGCATCGCAAAGCGCATGAAATGACGAGTGAAATGCACTATTAAACTTCTAGGGTAGGGCAAACAGGGACCCGATTAGATCATTTTATATTACGGTTAATATAAGAATTCAGCGTAATACTATCACATTTGTTCAACTTACGTCACTCCTATTTCAGATAGCGCACTGGGCTAGGCGGCATGTTAAAGCGCGTGGAATGGCGAGTAAAATGCACTATATAAACTTCTATGATAGGGCAATCAGAGACCCGATTAGATCATTTTATATTTTGGTTAATATAAGAATTCAGCGAAATACTATCACAATTGTTCAATTTACGTCACTCCGATATCAGATAGCGTATTCGGCTAAGCAGCATCTCAAAGCGCATGCAATGGCGAATAAAATGCACTATTACACTTCTAGACAAGGCCGCACAGAGACCCGATTAGATCATTTTACATTATGGTTAATAAATGAATTCACTGAAATTCTATCACATTTGTTCAATTTACGTCGCTCCTATTTCAGATAGCGTATTGGGCTAAGCGGCATGTCAAAGCGCATGAAATGACGAGTAAAATGCACTATTAAACTTCTAGGGTACGGCAAACAGAGACCCGATTAGATCATTTTATATTATGGTTAATTTAAGAATTCAGCGAAATTCTATCACATTTGTTCAATTTACGTCGCTCCAGTTTCAGATAGCCTACTGGGCTAGGCGGCATCTTAAAGCGCGTGGAATGACGAGTAAAATGCACTGTTAACCTTCTATGACAGGGCAATCAGAGTCCCGTTTAGATCATTTTATATTTTGTTTAATATAAGATTTCATGGAAATTCTATCACATTTGTTCAATTAACGTCGCTCCTATTTCAGATAGCTATTGGGCTAAGCGGCATCTCAAAGCGCATTAAATGACGAGAGAAATGCACTATTAAACTTCTTGGGTAGGGCGAACAGAGACCCGATTACATCACTTTATATTACGGTTAATTTAAGAATTCAGCAAAATTCTATCACATTTTTTCAATTTACGTCGCTCCTATTTCAGATAGCGTATTGGTCTAAGCGGCATATTAAAGCGCACGAAATGTCTATTAAAATACACTACTAAACTTCTAGGGTGGGGCAATCAGAGACCCGATTAGATCATCGTATATTATGGTTAATTTAAGATTTCGTCGTAACTCGATCACATTTGTTTAATTTACGTAGCTCCAATTTCAGATAGCGTATTGGGATAGGCGTCACCTTACAGTGCATGAAATGACGAGTATAATGCACTACTAAACTTCTCGCATAGGGCAATCAGAGACCCGATTAGATCATTTTATATTATGGTTAATATAAGAATTCAGCGTAACTCTATGACATTTGTTAAATTTATGTCGCTCCAATTTCCGATAGCGCATTGGGCTAGGCGGCACCTTAAAGCGCATGAAATGTCGAGTAAAATGAACTACCAAACATCTCGGATAGGGCTAACAGCGACCCGATCAGGTCATCTTATATTATGGTTAATATAAGAATTCCGCGAAATTTTATCACATTTGTTCAATTTACGTCGCGCCTATTTCAGATAGCGTATTGGGCTAGGCGGCACCTAAAAGCGCATGAAATGACGAGTAAAATGCACTGTTAGACTTCTATGATAGGGCAATCAGAGACCCGAATAGATCGTATTATATTATAGTTAATATAAGAATTCTGCGTAATTCTATCACGTTTGTTCAAATTACGTAGCTCCAATTTCAGATAGCGCATTGGACTAGGCTGCATCTTAAAGCGCATGAAATGTCGAGTAAAATGAACTACTAAACTTCTCGGATAGGGCTAACAGAGACCCGATTAGGTCATTTTATATTATGGTTAATATAAGAATTCAGCGTAATTCTATCACATTTGTTAAATTTACGTCGCCCCTATTTGAGATAGCGTATTGGGCTAGGTGGCATCTTAAAGCGCATGAAATGTCGAGTAAAATGCACTGTTAAACTTCTATGATAGGACAATCAGAGACCCGAATAGATCGTATTATATTATAGTTAATATAAGAATTCTGCGTAATTCTATCACGTTTGTTCAATTTACGTAGCTCCAATTTCAGATAGCGTATTGGGCCAAGCGGCACCTTAAAGCGCATGAAATTGCGAGTAACATGCACTATTAAACTTCTATGATAGGGCAATCAGAGACCCGAATAGATCGTATTATATTACGGTTAATATAAGAATTCTGCGTAATTCTATCACATTTGTTCAATTTATGTCGCTCCTATTTCAGATAGCAAATTGGGCTAGGCGGCACCTTAAAGCGTATGAAATGACGAGAAAAATGCACTATTAAACTTCTATGATAGGACAATCAGAGACCCGATTAGATCATTTTATATTATTGTTAATATAAGAATTCTACGTAATTTTATCACATTTGTTCAATTTATGTCGCTCCAATTTCTGATAGCGCATTGGGCTAGGCGGCACCTTAAAGCGCATGAAATGGCGAGTAACATGCACTATTAAACTTCTATGATACGGCAATCAGAGACCCGAATAGATCGTATTATATTATGGTTAATACAAGAATTCTGCGTAATTCTATCACGTTTGTTCAATTTACGTCGCTCCTGTTTCAGATAGCGTATCGGGCTAAGCGGCATCTTAAAGCGAATGAAATGTCGAGTAAAATGCACTACTAAACTTCTAGGATAGGGCAATCAGAGACCCAGTAAGGTCAGCTTATGTTTTGATTAATTTAAGGATGCAGCGTAATTCTATCACATTGGTTCAATTTACGTCGCTCCTATTTCAGATAGCGTATTGAGCTAGGTGGCATCTTAAGGCCCGTCGTATGACGAGTAAAATGCACTACTAACCTTCTATGATAGGGTAATCAGAGACCCGATTAGATCATTTTATATTATGGTTAATATAAGAATTCTGCGAAATTCTATCACATTTGTTCAATTTACGTCGCTCCTATTTCAGATAGTGTATGGGGCTATGCGGCATCTTAAAGCGCATGAAATGACGAGTAAAATGCACTACTAAACTTCTAGGGTAGGGCAATCAGAGACCCGATTAGATCATTTTATATTATGGTTAATTTAAGAATTCGTCGTAACTCGATCACATTTGGTCAACTTACGTAGCTCCAGTTTCAGATAGGGTTTGGGATAGGAGGCACCTTATAGCACATGAAAAGACAAGTAAAATGCACTATTAAACTTCCATGATAGGGCAAACGGAGACCCGATTAGATCATTTTATATTATGGTTAATATATGGATGCAGCGTAATTGAACCACATTTGTTCAATTTACGTCGCTCCTATTTCACATACCGTATTGGTCTAAGCGGCATGTTAAAGCGCACGAAATGTCTATTAAAATACACTGCTAAACTTCTAGGATGGGGCAATCAGAGACCCGATTAGATCATCGTATATTATGGTTAATTTAAGAATTCGTCGTAACTCGATCACATTTGTTCAATTTACGTCGCTGCTATTTCTGATAGCGTATCGGGCTATGCGGCTTCTTAAAGCGCATGAAATGTCGAGAAAAATGCACTACAAAACTTCTAGGATAGGGCAATCAGAGACCCGATTAGGTCATCTTATATTATGATTAATATAAGAATTCAGCGTAAATCTATCACATTTGTTCAATTTACGTCGCTCGTATTTCAGATAGCGTATTGGTCTAAGCGGCATGTTAAAGCGCACGAAAGGTCTATTAAAATACACTACTAAACTTCTAGGATGGGGCAATCAGAGACCCGATTAGATCATTTTAAATTGTGGTTAATATAAGAATTCAACGTAATTTTATCACATTTGTTCAATTTATGTCGCTCCAATTTCCGATAGCGCATTCGGCTAGGCGGCACCTTAAAGCGCATGAAATGACGAGTAAAATGCACTGCTAAGCTTCTCGGGTAGGGCAATCAGAGACCTGATTAGGCCATCTTATATTATGGTTAATATAAGAATTCAGCGAAATTTTATCACATTTGTTCAATTTACGTCGCCCGTATTTCAGATAGCGTATTGGGCTAGGCGGCACCTTAAAGCGCATGAAATGTCGAGTAAAATGAACTACCAAACATCTCGGATAGGGCTAACAGCGACCCGATTAGGTCATCTTATATTATGGTTAATATAAGAATTCAGCGAAATTTTATCACATTTGTTCAATTTACGTCGCGCCTATTTCAGATAGCGTATTGGGCTAGGCGGCACCTACAAGCGCATGAAATGACGAGTAAAATGCACGACTAAACTTCTCGGATAGGGCTAACAGAGACCCGATTAGATCATTTTATATTATGGTTAATATAAGAATTCAGCGTAATTCTATCACATTTGTTAAATTTACGTCGCCCCTATTTGAGATAGCGTATCGGGCTAGGTGGCATCTTAAAGCGCATGAAATGTCGAGTAAAATGCACTGTTAAACTTCTATGATAGGGCAATCAGAGACCCGAATAGATCGTATTATATTATAGTTAATATAAGAATTCTGCGTAATTCTATCACGTTTGTTCAATTTACGTAGCTCCAATTTCAGATAGCGTATTGCGCCAAGCGGCACCTTAAAGCGCATGAAATTGCGAGTAACAGGCACTATTAAACTTCTATGATAGGGCAATCAGAGACCCGAATAGATCGTATTATATTACGGTTAATATAAGAATTCTGCGTAATTGTATCACATTTGTTCAATTTATGTCGCTCCAGTTTCAGATAGCAAATTGGGCTAGGCGGCACCTTAAAGCACACGAAGTGGCGAGTAAAAGGCACTACTAAACTTGTCGGATAGGGCAATCAGAGACCGGATTAGGTCATCTTATATTATGGTTAATATACGAATTCAGCGAAATTCTATCACATTTGTTCAATTTACGTCGCTCCTATTTCAGATAGCGTATTGGGTTAAGCGGCACCTTAAAGCGTATGAAATGACGAGAAAAATGCACTATTAAACTTCTATGATAGGACAATCAGAGACCCGATTAGGTCATTTTATATTATTGTTAATATAAGAATTCTACGTAATTTTATCACATTTGTTCAATTTATGTCGCTCCAATTTCTGATAGCGCATTGGGCTAGGCGGCACCTTAAAGCGCATGAAATGGCGAGTAACATGCACTATTAAACTTCTATGATAGGGCAATCAGAGACCCGAATAGATCGTATTATATTATGGTTAATATAAGAACTCTGCGTAATTCTATCACGTTTGTTCAATTTACGTCGCTCCTGTTTCAGATAGCGTATCGGGCTAAGCGGCATCTCAAAGCGCATGAAATGGCAAGTAAAATGCACGATTAAACTTCTAGGGTAGGGCAAACAGAGACCCGATTAGATCATTTTATATTATGGTTAATTTTTCAATTCAGCGAAATTCTATCACATTTGCTCAATTTACGTCGCTCCTATTTCAGATAGCTTATTGGGCTAAGCGGCATCTCAAAGCGCATGAAATGACGAGTGAAATGCACAATAAATCTTCTAGGGTATGGCGAACAGAGACCCGATTAGATCATTTTATATTATGGTTAATTTAAGAATTCAGCGAAATTCTATCACATTTGTTCAATTTACGTCGCTCCTTTTTCAGACAGCGTACTGGGCTAGGCGGCAACTTAAAGCGCGTGGAATGGCGAGTAAAATGCACTATTAAACTTCTATGATAGGGCAATCAGAGACCCGATTAGATCATTTTATATTTTGTTTCATATAAGAATTCAGCGAAATTCTATCACATTTGTTCAATTTACGTCGCTCCTATTTCAGATAGCTATTGGGCTAAGCGGCATCTCAAAGCGCATTAAATGACGAGAGAAATGCACTATTAAACTTCTTGGGTAGGGCGAACAGAGACCCGATTACATCATTTTATATTATGGTTAATTTAAGAATTCAGCAAAATTCTATCACATTTTTTCAATTTACGTCGCTCCTATTTCAGATAGCGTACTGGGCTAGGCGGCATCTTAAAGCGCGTGGAATGACGAGTAAAATGCACTGTTAAACTTCTATGATAGGGCAATCAGAGACCCGATTAGATCATTTTATATTTTGGTTAATATAAGAATTCAGCGAAATTCTATCACATTTGTTCAATTTACGTCGCTCCTATTTCAGATAGCTTATTGGGCTAAGCTGCATCGCAAAGCGCATGAAATGACGAGTGAAATGCACTATTAAACTTCTAGGGTAGGGCAAACAGGGACCCGATTAGATCATTTTATATTACGGTTAATATAAGAATTCAGCGTAATACTATCACATTTGTTCAACTTACGTCACTCCTATTTCAGATAGCGCACTGGGCTAGGCGGCATGTTAAAGCGCGTGGAATGGCGAGTAAAATGCACTATATAAACTTCTATGATAGGGCAATCAGAGACCCGATTAGATCATTTTATATTTTGGTTAATATAAGAATTCAGCGAAATACTATCACAATTGTTCAATTTACGTCACTCCGATATCAGATAGCGTATTCGGCTAAGCAGCATCTCAAAGCGCATGCAATGGCGAATAAAATGCACTATTACACTTCTAGACAAGGCCGCACAGAGACCCGATTAGATCATTTTACATTATGGTTAATAAATGAATTCACTGAAATTCTATCACATTTGTTCAATTTACGTCGCTCCTATTTCAGATAGCGTATTGGGCTAAGCGGCATGTCAAAGCGCATGAAATGACGAGTAAAATGCACTATTAAACTTCTAGGGTACGGCAAACAGAGACCCGATTAGATCATTTTATATTATGGTTAATTTAAGAATTCAGCGAAATTCTATCACATTTGTTCAATTTACGTCGCTCCAGTTTCAGATAGCCTACTGGGCTAGGCGGCATCTTAAAGCGCGTGGAATGACGAGTAAAATGCACTGTTAACCTTCTATGACAGGGCAATCAGATTCCCGTTTAGATCATTTTATATTTTGTTTAATATAAGATTTCATGGAAATTCTATCACATTTGTTCAATTAACGTCGCTCCTATTTCAGATAGCTATTGGGCTAAGCGGCATCTCAAAGCGCATTAAATGACGAGAGAAATGCACTATTAAACTTCTTGGGTAGGGCGAACAGAGACCCGATTACATCATTTTATATTATGGTTAATTTAAGAATTCAGCAAAATTCTATCACATTTTTTCAATTTACGTCGCTCCTATTTCAGATAGCGTACTGGGCTGGGCGGTATCTTAAAGCGCGTGGAATGACGAGGAAAATGCACTATTAAACTTCTATGATAGGGCAATCAGAGACCCGATTAGATCATTTTATATTTTGGTTAATATAAGAATTCAGCGAAATTCTATCACATTTGTTCAATTTACGTCGCTCCTATTTCAGATAGCTTATTGGGCTAAGCGGCATCGCAAAGCGCATGAAATGACGAGTGAAATGCACTATTAAACTTCTAGGGTAGGGCAAACAGGGACCCGATTAGATCATTTTATATTCTGGTTAATTTAAGAATTCAGCAAAATTCTATCACATTTGTTCAATTTACGTCGCTCCTATTTCAAATAGCGTTCTCGGCTAGGCGGCATCTTAAAGCGCGTGGAATGGAGAGTAAAATGAACTATTAAACTTCTATGATAGGGCAATCAGAGACCCGATTAGATCCTATTATATTTTGGTTAATATAAGAATTCAGCGAAATTCTATCACATTTGTTCAATTTACGTCGCTCCTATTGCAGATAGCGTATTGGGCTAAGCGGCATCTCAAAGCGCATGAAATGGCGAGTAAAATGCACTATTAAACTTCTAGGATAAGGCAAACAGAGACCCGATTAGATCATTTTATATTTTGGTTAATTTAAGAATTCAGCAGAATTCTATCACATTTGTTCAATTTACGTCGCTCCTCTTTCAGATAGCGTATTGGGCTAAGCGGCATCTTAAAGCGCGCGGAATGGCGAGTAAAATCCACTATTAAACTTCTATGATAGGGCAATCAGAGACCCGGTTAGATCATTTTATATTTTGTTTACTATAACATTTCAGGGAAATTCTATCACATTTGTTCAATTTACTTCGCTCCTATTTCAGATAGCGTATTGGGCTAAGCGGCATCTCAAAGCGCAAGAAATGGCCAGTGAAATGCACTATTAAACTTCTAGGGTAGGGCACACAGAGACCCGATTAGATCATTTCATATTATGGTTAATTTAAGAATTCAGAAAAATTCTATCACATTTGTTCAATTTACGTTGCTCCTATTTCAGATAGCGTACTCGGATAGGCGGCATCTTAAAGCGCGTGGAATGGCGAGTAAAATGCACTATTAAACTTCTATGATAGGGCAATCAGAGACCAGATTAGATCATTTTATATTTTGGTTAATATAAGAATTCAGCGAAATTCTATCACATTTGTTCAATTTACGTCGCTCCTATTTCAGATAGCGTATTGGGCTAAGCGGCATCTCAAAGCGCATGAAATGGCAAGTAAAATGCACTATTAAACTTCTAGGGTAGGGCAATCAGAGACCCGATTAGATCATCGTATATTATGGTTAATTTAAGAATACGTCGTAACTCGGTCACATTTGTTCAATTTACGTCGCTGCTATTTCTGATAGCGTATCGGGCTATGCGGCTTCTTAAAGCGCATGAAATGTCGAGAAAAATGCACTACAAAACTTCTAGGATAGAGCAATCAGAGACCCGATTAGGTCATCTTATATTATGATTAATATAAGAATTCAGCGTAAATCTATCACATTTGTTCAATTTACGTCGCTCGTATTTCAGATAGCGTATTGGTCTAAGCGGCATGTTAAAGCGCACGAAAGGTCTATTAAAATACACTACTAAACTTCTAGGATGGGGCAATCAGAGACCCGATTAGATCATTTTAAATTGTGGTTAATATAAGAATTCAACGTAATTTTATCACATTTGTTCAATTTATGTCGCTCCAATTTCCGATAGCGCATTCGGCTAGGCGGCACCTTAAAGCGCATGAAATGACGAGTAAAATGCACTGCTAAGCTTCTCGGGTAGGGCAATCAGAGACCTGATTAGGCCATCTTATATTATGGTTAATATAAGAATTCAGCGAAATTTTATCACATTTGTTCAATTTACGTCGCCCGTATTTCAGATAGCGTATTGGGCTAGGCGGCACCTTAAAGCGCATGAAATGTCGAGTAAAATGAACTACCAAACATCTCGGATAGGGCTAACAGCGACCCGATTAGGTCATCTTATATTATGGTTAATATAAGAATTCAGCGAAATTTTATCACATTTGTTCAATTTACGTCGCGCCTATTTCAGATAGCGTATTGGGCTAGGCGGCACCTACAAGCGCATGAAATGACGAGTAAAATGCACGACTAAACTTCTCGGATAGGGCTAACAGAGACCCGATTAGATCATTTTATATTATGGTTAATATAAGAATTCAGCGTAATTCTATCACATTTGTTAAATTTACGTCGCCCCTATTTGAGATAGCGTATTGGGCTAGGTGGCATCTTAAAGCGCATGAAATGTCGAGTAAAGTGCACTGTTAAACTTCTATGATAGGGCAATCAGAGACCCGAATAGATCGTATTATATTATAGTTAATATAAGAATTCTGCGTAATTCTATCACGTTTGTTCAATTTACGTAGCTCCAATTTCAGATAGCGTATTGGGCCAAGCGGCACCTTAAAGCGCATGAAATTGCGAGTAACAGGCACTATTAAACTTCTATGATAGGGCAATCAGAGACCCGAATAGATCGTATTATATTACGGTTAATATAAGAATTCTGCGTAATTGTATCACATTTGTTCAATTTATGTCGCTCCAGTTTCAGATAGCAAATTGGGCTAGGCGGCACCTTAAAGCACACGAAGTGACGAGTAAAAGGCACTACTAAACTTGTCGGATAGGGCAATCAGAGACCGGATTAGGTCATCTTATATTATGGTTAATATACGAATTCAGCGAAATTCTATCACATTTGTTCAATTTACGTCGCTCCTATTTCAGATAGCGTATTGGGTTAAGCGGCACCTTAAAGCGTATGAAATGACGAGAAAAATGCACTATTAAACTTCTATGATAGGACAATCAGAGACCCGATTAGGTCATTTTATATTATTGTTAATATAAGAATTCTACGTAATTTTATCACATTTGTTCAATTTATGTCGCTCCAATTTCTGATAGCGCATTGGGCTAGGCGGCACCTTAAAGCGCATGAAATGGCGAGTAACATGCACTATTAAACTTCTATGATAGGGCAATCAGAGACCCGAATAGATCGTATTATATTATGGTTAATATAAGAACTCTGCGTAATTCTATCACGTTTGTTCAATTTACGTCGCTCCTGTTTCAGATAGCGTATCGGGCTAAGCGGCATCTCAAAGCGCATGAAATGGCAAGTAAAATGCACTATTAAACTTCTAGGGTAGGGCAATCAGAGACCCGGTTAGATCATTTTATATTATGGTTAATTTAAGAATTCAGCAAAATTCTATCACATTTGTTCAACTTACGTCGCTCCTATTTCAGAGAGCGTACTGGGCTAGGCGCCATCTTAAAGCGCGTGGAATGGCGAGTAAAATGCACTATTAAACTTCTAGGGTAGGGCAAACAGAGACCCGATTAGATCATTTTATATTATGGTTAATTTTTCAATTCAGCGAAATTCTATCACATTTGCTCAATTTACGTCGCTCCTATTTCAGATAGCTTATTGGGCTAAGCGGCATCTCAAAGCGCATGAAATGACGAGTGAAATGCACAATAAATCTTCTAGGGTATGGCGAACAGAGACCCGATTAGATCATTTTATATTATGGTTAATTTAAGAATTCAGCGAAATTCTATCACATTTGTTCAATTTACGTCGCTCCTTTTTCAGACAGCGTACTGGGCTAGGCGGCAACTTAAAGCGCGTGGAATGGCGAGTAAAATGCACTATTAAACTTCTATGATAGGGCAATCAGAGACCCGATTAGATCATTTTATATTTTGTTTAATATAAGAATTCAGCGAAATTCTATCACATTTGTTCAATTTACGTCGCTCCTATTTCAGATAGCTATTGGGCTAAGCGGCATCTCAAAGCGCATTAAATGACGAGAGAAATGCACTATTAAACTTCTTGGGTAGGGCGAACAGAGACCCGATTACATCATTTTATATTATGGTTAATTTAAGAATTCAGCAAAATTCTATCACATTTTTTCAATTTACGTCGCTCCTATTTCAGATAGCGTACTGGGCTAGGCGGCATCTTAAAGCGCGTGGAATGACGAGTAAAATGCACTGTTAAACTTCTATGATAGGGCAATCAGAGACCCGATTAGATCATTTTATATTTTGGTTAATATAAGAATTCAGCGAAATTCTATCACATTTGTTCAATTTACGTCGCTCCTATTTCAGATAGCTTATTGGGCTAAGCTGCATCGCAAAGCGCATGAAATGACGAGTGAAATGCACTATTAAACTTCTAGGGTAGGGCAAACAGGGACCCGATTAGATCATTTTATATTACGGTTAATATAAGAATTCAGCGTAATACTATCACATTTGTTCAACTTACGTCACTCCTATTTCAGATAGCGCACTGGGCTAGGCGGCATGTTAAAGCGCGTGGAATGGCGAGTAAAATGCACTATATAAACTTCTATGATAGGGCAATCAGAGACCCGATTAGATCATTTTATATTTTGGTTAATATAAGAATTCAGCGAAATACTATCACAATTGTTCAATTTACGTCACTCCCGATATCAGATAGCGTATTCGGCTAAGCAGCATCTCAAAGCGCATGCAATGGCGAATAAAATGCACTATTACACTTCTAGACAAGGCCGCACAGAGACCCGATTAGATCATTTTACATTATGGTTAATAAATGAATTCACTGAAATTCTATCACATTTGTTCAATTTACGTCGCTCCTATTTCAGATAGCGTATTGGGCTAAGCGGCATGTCAAAGCGCATGAAATGACGAGTAAAATGCACTATTAAACTTCTAGGGTACGGCAAACAGAGACCCGATTAGATCATTTTATATTATGGTTAATTTAAGAATTCAGCGAAATTCTATCACATTTGTTCAATTTACGTCGCTCCAGTTTCAGATAGTCTACTGGGCTAGGCGGCATCTTAAAGCGCGTGGAATGACGAGTAAAATGCACTGTTAACCTTCTATGACAGGGCAATCAGAGTCCCGTTTAGATCATTTTATATTTTGTTTAATATAAGATTTCATGGAAATTCTATCACATTTGTTCAATTAACGTCGCTCCTATTTCAGATAGCTATTGGGCTAAGCGGCATCTCAAAGCGCATTAAATGACGAGAGAAATGCACTATTAAACTTCTTGGGTAGGGCGAACAGAGACCCGATTACATCATTTTATATTATGGTTAATTTAAGAATTCAGCAAAATTCTATCACATTTTTTCAATTTACGTCGCTCCTATTTCAGATAGCGTACTGGGCTGGGTGGTATCTTAAAGCGCGTGGAATGACGAGTAAAATGCACTATTAAACTTCTATGATAGGGCAATCAGAGACCCGATTAGATCATTTTATATTTTGGTTAATATAAGAATTCAGCGAAATTCTATCACATTTGTTCAATTTACGTCGCTCCTATTTCAGATAGCTTATTGGGCTAAGCGGCATCGCAAAGCGCATGAAATGACGAGTGAAATGCACTGTTAAACTTCTAGGGTAGGGCAAACAGGGACCCGATTAGATCATTTTATATTATGGTTAATTTAAGAATTCAGCAAAATTCTATCACATTTGTTCAATTTACGTCGCTCCTATTTCAAATAGCGTTCTCGGCTAGGCGGCATCTTAAAGCGCGTGGAATGGAGAGTAAAATGAACTATTAAACTTCTATGATAGGGCAATCAGAGACCCGATTAGATCCTATTATATTTTGGTTAATATAAGAATTCAGCGAAATTCTATCACATTTGTTCAATTTACGTCGCTCCTATTGCAGATAGCGTATTGGGCTAAGCGGCATCTCAAAGCGCATGAAATGGCGAGTAAAATGCACTATTAAACTTCTAGGATAAGGCAAACAGAGACCCGATTAGATCATTTTATATTTTGGTTAATTTAAGAATTCAGCAGAATTCTATCACATTTGTTCAATTTACGTCGCTCCTCTTTCAGATAGCGTATTGGGCTAAGCGGCATCTTAAAGCGCGCGGAATGGCGAGTAAAATCCACTATTAAACTTCTATGATAGGGCAATCAGAGACCCGGTTAGATCATTTTATATTTTGTTTACTATAACATTTCAGGGAAATTCTATCACATTTGTTCAATTTACTTCGCTCCTATTTCAGATAGCGTATTGGGCTAAGCGGCATCTCAAAGCGCAAGAAATGGCCAGTGAAATGCACTATTAAACTTCTAGGGTAGGGCACACAGAGACCCGATTAGATCATTTCATATTATGGTTAATTTAAGAATTCAGAAAAATTCTATCACATTTGTTCAATTTACGTTGCTCCTATTTCAGATAGCGTACTCGGATAGGCGGCATCTTAAAGCGCGTGGAATGGCGAGTAAAATGCACTATTAAACTTCTATGATAGGGCATTCAGAGACCCGATTAGATCATTTTATATTTTGGTTAATATAAGAATTCAGCGAAATTCTATCACATTTGTTCAATTTACGTCGCTCCTATTTCAGATAGCGTATTGGGCTAAGCGGCATCTCAAAGCGCATGAAATGGCAAGTAAAATGCACTATTAAACTTCTAGGGTAGGGCAATCAGAGACCCGGTTAGATCATTTTATATTATGGTTAATTTAAGAATTCAGCAAAATTCTATCACATTTGTTCAACTTACGTCGCTCCTATTTCAGAGAGCGTACTGGGCTAGGCGCCATCTTAAAGCGCGTGGAATGGCGAGTAAAATGCACTATTAAACTTCTAGGGTAGGGCAAACAGAGACCCGATTAGATCATTTTATATTATGGTTAATTTATCAATTCAGCGAAATTCTATCACATTTGTTCAATTTACGTCACTCCTATTTCAGATAGCGTATTGGGCTGAGCGGCATCTCAAAGCGCATGAAATGGCGAGAAAATGCACTATTAAACTTCTAGGATAAGGCAAACAGAGACCCGGTTAGATCATTTTATATTATGGTTAATATAAGAATGCAGCGTAGTTCTGTCACATTTGTACAACTTACGTAGCTCCTATTTCAGATAGCGTACTGGTCTAGGCGGCATCTTAAAGCGCGTGGAATGGCGAGTACAATGCACTATTAAACTTCTATGATAGGGCAATCAGAGACCCGATTAGAACATTTTATATTTTGGTTAATATAAGAATTCAGCGAAATTCTATCACATTTGCTCAATTTACGTCGCTCCTATTTCAGATAGCTTATTGGGCTAAGCGGCATGTCAAAGCGCATGAAATGACGAGTGAAATGCACAATAAATCTTCTAGGGTATGGCGAACAGAGACCCGATTAGATCATTTTATATTATGGTTAATTTAAGAATTCAGCGAAATTCTATCACATTTGTTCAATTTACGTCGCTCCTATTTCAGACAGCGTACTGGGCTAGGCGGCAACTTAAAGCGCGTGGAATGGCGAGTAAAATGCACTATTAAACTTCTATGATAGGGCAATCAGAGACCCGATTAGATCATTTTATATTTTGTTTAATATAAGAATGCAGCGAAATTCTATCACATTTGTTCAATTTACGTCGCTCCTATTTCAGATAGCTATTGGGCTAAGCGGCATCTCAAAGCGCATTAAATGACGAGAGAAATGCACTATTAAACTTCTTGGGTAGGGCGAACAGAGACCCGATTACATCATTTTATATTATGGTTAATTTAAGAATTTAGCAAAATTCTATCACATTTTTTCAATTTACGTCGCTCCTATTTCAGATAGCGTACTGGGCTGGGCGGTATCTTAAAGCGCGTGGAATGACGAGTAAAATGCACTATTAAACTTCTATGATAGGGCAATCAGAGACCCGATTAGATCCTATTATATTTTGGTTAATATAAGAATTCAGCGAAATTCTATCACATTTGTTCAATTTACGTCGCTCCTATTTCAGATAGCGTATTGGGCTAAGCGGCATCTCAAAGCGCATGAAATGGCGAGTAAAATGCACAATAAATCTTCTAGGGTATGGCGAACAGAGACCCGATTAGATCATTTTATATTATGGTTAATTTAAGAATTCAGCGAAATTCTATCACATTTGTTCAATTTACGTCGCTCCTATTTCAGATAGCGTACTGGGCTAGGCAGCAACTTAAAGCGCGTGGAATGGCGAGTAAAATGCACTATTAAACTTCTATGATAGGGCAATCAGAGACCCGATTAGATCATTTTATATTTTGTTTAATATAAGAATTCAGCGAAATTCTATCACATTTGTTCAATTTACGTCGCTCCTATTTCAGATGGCGTATTGGGCTAAGCGGCATCTCAAAGCGCATGAAATGGCAAGTAAAATGCACTATTAAACTTCTAGGGTAGGGCAAACAGAGACCCGATTAGATCATTTTATATTTTGGTTAATTTAAGAATTCAGCAGAATTCTATCACATTTGTTCAATTTACGTCGCTCCTCTTTCAGATAGCGTATTGGGCTTAGCGGCATCTTAAAGCGCGCGGAATGGCGAGTAAAATCAACTATTAAACTTCTATGATAGGGCAATCAGAGACCCGGTTAGATCATTTTATATTTTGTTTACTATAACATTTCAGGGAAATTCTATCACATTTGTTCAATTTACTTCGCTCCTATTTCAGATAGCTTATTGGGCTAAGCGTCATCTCAAAGCGCAAGAAATGGCCAGTAAAATGCACTATTAAACTTCTAGGGTCGGGCACACAGAGACCCGATTAGATCATTTCATATTATGGTTAATTTAAGAATTCAGAAAAATTCTATCACATTTGTTCAATTTACGTCGCTCCTATTTCAGATAGCGTACTCGGATAGGCGGCATCTTAAAGCGCGTGGAATGGCCAGTAAAATGCACTATTAAACTTCTATGATAGGGCAATCAGAGACCAGATTAGATCATTTTATATTTTGGTTAATATAAGAATTCAGCGAAATTCTATCACATTTGTTCAATTTACGGCGCTCCTATTTCAGATAGCGTATTGGGCTAAGCGGCATCTCAAAGCGCATGAAATGGCAAGTGAAATGCACTATTAAACTTCTAGGGTAGGGCAATCAGAGACCCGGTTAGATCATTTTATATTATGGTTAATTTAAGAATTCTGCAAAATTCTATCACATTTGTTCAACTTACGTCGCTCCTATTTCAGAGAGCGTACTGGGCTAGGCGCCATCTTAAAGCGCGTGGAATGGCGAGTAAAATGCACTGTTAAACTTCTAGGGCAGGGCAAACAGAGACCCGATTAGATCATTTTATATTATGGTTAATTTATCAATTCAGCGAAATTCTATCACATTTGTTCAATTTACGTCACTCCTATTTCAGATAGCGTATTGTGCTGAGCGGCATCTCAAAGCGCATGAAATGGCGAGAAAATGCACTATTAAACTTCTAGGATAAGGCAAACAGGGACCCGGTTAGATCATTTTATATTATGGTTAATATAAGAATGCAGCGTAATTCTGTCACATTTGTTCAACTTACGTAGCTCCTATTTCAGATAGCGTACTGGTCTAGGCGGCATCTTAAAGCGCGTGGAATGGCGAGTACAATGCGCTATTAAACTTCTATGATAGGGCAATCAGAGACCCGATTAGATCATTTTATATTTTGTTTAATATAAGAATTCAGCGAAATTCAATCACATTTGTTCAATTTACGTCGCTCCTATTTCAGATAGCTATTGGGCTAAGCGGCATCTCAAAGCGCATTAAATGACGAGAGAAATGCACTATTAAACTTCTTGGGTAGGGCGAACAGAGACCCGATTACATCATTTTATATTATGGTTAATTTAAGAATTCAGCAAAATTCTATCACATTTTTTCAATTTACGTCGCTCCTATTTCAGATAGCGTACTGGGCTGGGCGGTATCTTAAAGCGCGTGGAATGACGAGTAAAATGCACTATCAAACTTCTATGATAGGGCAATCAGAGACCCGATTAGATCATTTTATATTTTGGTTAATATAAGAATTCAGCGAAATTCTATCACATTTGTTCAATTTACGTCGCTCCTATTTCAGATAGCTTATTGGGCTAAGCGGCATCGCAAAGCGCATGAAATGACGAGTGAAATGCACTATTAAACTTCTAGGGTAGGGCAAACAGGGACCCGATTAGATCATTTTATATTCTGGTTAATTTAAGAATTCAGCAAAATTCTATCACATTTGTTCAATTTACGTCGCTCCTATTTCAAATAGCGTTCTCGGCTAGGCGGCATCTCAAACCGCGTGGAATGGAGAGTAAAATGAATTATTAAACTTCTATGATAGGGCAATCAGAGACCCGATTAGATCCTATTATATTTTGGTTAATATAAGAATTCAGCGAAATTCTATCACATTTGTTCAATTTACGTCGCTCCTATTTCAGATAGCGTATTGGGCTACGCGGCATCTCAAAGCGCATGAAATGACGAGTAAAATGCACAATAAATCTTCTAGGGTATGGCGAACAGAGACCCGATTAGATGATTTTATATTATGGTTAATTTAAGAATTCAGCGAAATTCTATCACATTTGTTCAATTTACGTCGCTCCTATTTCAGACAGCGTACTGGGCTAGGCGGCAACTTAAAGCGCGTGGAATGGCGAGTAAAATGCACTATTAAACTTCTATGATAGGGCAATCAGAGACCCGATTAGATCATTTTATATTTTGTTTAATATAAGAATTCAGCGAAATTCTATCACATTTGTTCAATTTACGTCGCTCCTATTTCAGATGGCGTATTGGGCTTAGCGGCATCTTAAAGCGCGCGGAATGGCGAGTAAAATCCACTATTAAACTTCTATGATAGGGCAATCAGAGACCCGGTTAGATCATTTTATATTTTGTTTACTATAACATTTCAGGGAAATTCTATCACATTTGTTCAATTTACTTCGCTCCTATTTCAGATAGCTTATTGGGCTAAGCGTCATCTCAAAGCGCAAGAAATGGCCAGTAAAATGCACTATTAAACTTCTAGGGTCGGGCACACAGAGACCCGATTAGATCATTTCATATTATGGTTAATTTAAGAGTTCAGAAAAATTCTATCACATTTGTTCAATTTACGTCGCTCCTATTTCAGATAGCGTACTCGGATAGGCGGCATCTTAAAGCGCGTGGAATGGCCAGTAAAATGCACTCTTAAACTTCTATGATAGGGCAATCAGAGACCCGATTAGATCCTATTATATTTTGGTTAATATAAGAATTCAGCGAAATTCTATCACATTTGTTCAATTTACGTCGCTCCTATTTCAGATAGCGTATTGGGCTAAGCGGCATCTCAAAGCGCATGAAATGGCGAGTAAAATGCACTATTAAACTTCTAGGATAAGGCAAACAGAGACCCGATTAGATCATTTTATATTTTGGTTAATTTAAGAATTCAGCAGAATTCTATCACATTTGTTCAATTTACGTCGATCCTATTGCAGATAGCGTATTGGGCTAAGCGGCATCTCAAAGCGCAAGAAATGGCGAGTAAAATGCACTATTAAACTTCTAGGGTAGGGCAAACAGAGACCAGTTTAGATCATTTTATATTATGGTTAATTTAAGAATTCAGCGAAATTCTATCACATTTGTTCAATATACGTCGCTCCTATTTCAGATAGTGTACTGGGCTAGGCGGCATCTTAAAGCGCGTGGAAGGGCGTGTAAAATGCACTACTAAACTTCTATGATAGGGCAATCAGAGTCCCGTTTAGATCCTATTATATTTTGGTTAATATAAGAATTCAGCGAAATTCTATCACATTTGTTCAATTTACGTCGCTCCTATTTCAGATAGCGTATTGGGCTAAGCGGCATCTCAAAGCGCATGAAATGGCGAGTAAAATGCACAATAAATCTTCTAGGGTATGGTGAACAGAGACCCGATTAGATCATTTTATATTATGGTTAATTTAAGAATTCAGCGAAATTCTATCACGTTTGTTCAATTTACGTCGCTCCTATTTCAGATAGCGTACTGGGCTAGGCGGCAACTTAAAGCGCGTGGAATGGCGAGTAAAATGCACTATTAAACTTCTATGATAGGGCAATCAGAGACCCGATTAGATCATTTTATATTTTGTTTAATATAAGAATTCAGCGAAATTCTATCACATTTGTTCAATTTACGTCGCTCCTATTTCAGATAGCGTACTCGGATAGGCGGCATCTTAAAGCGCGTGGAATGGCCAGTAAAATGCACTATTAAACTTCTATGATAGGGCAATCAGAGACCAGATTAGATCATTTTATATTTTGGTTAACATAAGAATTCAGCGAAATTCTATCACATTTGTTCAATTTACGGCGCTCCTATTTCAGATAGCGTATTGGGCTAAGCGGCATCTCAAAGCGCAAGAAATGGCGAGTAAAATGCACTATTAAACTTCTAGGGTAGGGCAAACAGAGACCCCATTAGATCATTTTATATTATGGTTAATTTAAGAATTCAGCGAAATTCTATCACATTTGTTCAATTTACGTCGCTCCTATTTCAGACAGTGTACTGGGCTAGGCGGCAACTTAAAGCGCGTGGAATGGCGAGTAAAATGCACTATTAAACTTCTATGATAGGGCAATCAGAGACCCGATTAGATCATTTTATATTTTGTTTAATATAAGAATTCAGCGAAATTCTATCACATTTGTTGAATTTACGTCGCTCCTATTTCAGATAGCTACTGGGCTAAGCGGCATCTCAAAGCGCATTAAATGACGAGAGAAATGCACTATTAAACTTCTTGGGTAGGGCGAACAGAGACCCGATTACATCATTTTATATTATGGTTAATTTAAGAATTCAGCAAAATTCTATCACATTTTTTCAATTTACGTCGCTCCTAGTTCAGATAGCGTACTGGGCTAGGCGGCATCTTAAAGCGCGTGGAATGACGAGTAAAATGCACTATATAAACTTCTATGATAGGGCAATCAGAGACCCGATTAGATCATTTTATATTTTGGTTAATATAAGAATTCAGCGAAATACTATCACAATTGTTCAATTTACGTCACTCCGATATCAGATAGCGTATTCGGCTAAGCAGCATCTCAAAGCGCATGCAATGGCGAATAAAATGCACTATTACACTTCTAGACTAGGCCGAACAGAGACCCGATTAGATCATTTTACATTATGGTTAATAAATGAATTCACTGAAATTCTATCACATTTGTTCAATTTACGTCGCTCCTATTTCAGATAGCTATTGGGCTAAGCGGCATCTCAAAGCGCATTAAATGACGAGAGAAATGCACTATTAAACTTCTTGGGTAGGGCGAACAGAGACCCGATTACATCATTTTATATTATGGTTAATTTAAGAATTCAGCAAAATTCTATCACATTTTTTCAATTTACGTCGCTCCTATTTCAGATAGCGTACTGGGCTAGGCGGCATCTTAAAGCGCGTGGAATGACGAGTAAAATGCACTGTTAAACTTCTATGATAGGGCAATCAGAGACCCGATTAGATCATTTTATATTTTGGTTAATATAAGAATTCAGCGAAATTCTATCACATTTGTTCAATTTACGTCGCTCCTATTTCAGATAGCTTATTGGGCTAAGCTGCATCGCAAAGCGCATGAAATGACGAGTGAAATGCACTATTAAACTTCTAGGGTAGGGCAAACAGGGACCCGATTAGATCATTTTATATTACGGTTAATATAAGAATTCAGCGTAATACTATCACATTTGTTCAACTTACGTCACTCCTATTTCAGATAGCGCACTGGGCTAGGCGGCATGTTAAAGCGCGTGGAATGGCGAGTAAAATGCACTATATAAACTTCTATGATAGGGCAATCAGAGACCCGATTAGATCATTTTATATTTTGGTTAATATAAGAATTCAGCGAAATACTATCACAATTGTTCAATTTACGTCACTCCGATATCAGATAGCGTATTCGGCTAAGCAGCATCTCAAAGCGCATGCAATGGCGAATAAAATGCACTATTACACTTCTAGACAAGGCCGCACAGAGACCCGATTAGATCATTTTACATTATGGTTAATAAATGAATTCACTGAAATTCTATCACATTTGTTCAATTTACGTCGCTCCTATTTCAGATAGCGTATTGGGCTAAGCGGCATGTCAAAGCGCATGAAATGACGAGTAAAATGCACTATTAAACTTCTAGGGTACGGCAAACAGAGACCCGATTAGATCATTTTATATTATGGTTAATTTAAGAATTCAGCGAAATTCTATCACATTTGTTCAATTTACGTCGCTCCAGTTTCAGATAGTCTACTGGGCTAGGCGGCATCTTAAAGCGCGTGGAATGACGAGTAAAATGCACTGTTAACCTTCTATGACAGGGCAATCAGAGTCCCGTTTAGATCATTTTATATTTTGTTTAATATAAGATTTCATGGAAATTCTATCACATTTGTTCAATTAACGTCGCTCCTATTTCAGATAGCTATTGGGCTAAGCGGCATCTCAAAGCGCATTAAATGACGAGAGAAATGCACTATTAAACTTCTTGGGTAGGGCGAACAGAGACCCGATTACATCATTTTATATTATGGTTAATTTAAGAATTCAGCAAAATTCTATCACATTTTTTCAATTTACGTCGCTCCTATTTCAGATAGCGTACTGGGCTGGGTGGTATCTTAAAGCGCGTGGAATGACGAGTAAAATGCACTATTAAACTTCTATGATAGGGCAATCAGAGACCCGATTAGATCATTTTATATTTTGGTTAATATAAGAATTCAGCGAAATTCTATCACATTTGTTCAATTTACGTCGCTCCTATTTCAGATAGCTTATTCGGCTAAGCGGCATCGCAAAGCGCATGAAATGACGAGTGAAATGCACTGTTAAACTTCTAGGGTAGGGCAAACAGGGACCCGATTAGATCATTTTATATTCTGGTTAATTTAAGAATTCAGCAAAATTCTATCACATTTGTTCAATTTACGTCGCTCCTATTTCAAATAGCGTTCTCGGCTAGGCGGCATCTTAAAGCGCGTGGAATGGAGAGTAAAATGAACTATTAAACTTCTATGATAGGGCAATCAGAGACCCGATTAGATCCTATTATATTTTGGTTAATATAAGAATTCAGCGAAATTCTATCACATTTGTTCAATTTACGTCGCTCCTATTGCAGATAGCGTATTGGGCTAAGCGGCATCTCAAAGCGCATGAAATGGCGAGTAAAATGCACTATTAAACTTCTAGGATAAGGCAAACAGAGACCCGATTAGATCATTTTATATTTTGGTTAATTTAAGAATTCAGCAGAATTCTATCACATTTGTTCAATTTACGTCGCTCCTCTTTCAGATAGCGTATTGGGCTAAGCGGCATCTTAAAGCGCGCGGAATGGCGAGTAAAATCCACTATTAAACTTCTATGATAGGGCAATCAGAGACCCGGTTAGATCATTTTATATTTTGTTTACTATAACATTTCAGGGAAATTCTATCACATTTGTTCAATTTACTTCGCTCCTATTTCAGATAGCGTATTGGGCTAAGCGGCATCTCAAAGCGCAAGAAATGGCCAGTGAAATGCACTATTAAACTTCTAGGGTAGGGCACACAGAGACCCGATTAGATCATTTCATATTATGGTTAATTTAAGAATTCAGAAAAATTCTATCACATTTGTTCAATTTACGTTGCTCCTATTTCAGATAGCGTACTCGGATAGGCGGCATCTTAAAGCGCGTGGAATGGCGAGTAAAATGCACTATTAAACTTCTATGATAGGGCATTCAGAGACCCGATTAGATCATTTTATATTTTGGTTAATATAAGAATTCAGCGAAATTCTATCACATTTGTTCAATTTACGTCGCTCCTATTTCAGATAGCGTATTGGGCTAAGCGGCATCTCAAAGCGCATGAAATGGCAAGTAAAATGCACTATTAAACTTCTAGGGTAGGGCAATCAGAGACCCGGTTAGATCATTTTATATTATGGTTAATTTAAGAATTCAGCAAAATTCTATCACATTTGTTCAACTTACGTCGCTCCTATTTCAGAGAGCGTACTGGGCTAGGCGCCATCTTAAAGCGCGTGGAATGGCGAGTAAAATGCACTATTAAACTTCTAGGGTAGGGCAAACAGAGACCCGATTAGATCATTTTATATTATGGTTAATTTATCAATTCAGCGAAATTCTATCACATTTGTTCAATTTACGTCACTCCTATTTCAGATAGCGTATTGGGCTGAGCGGCATCTCAAAGCGCATGAAATGGCGAGAAAATGCACTATTAAACTTCTAGGATAAGGCAAACAGAGACCCGGTTAGATCATTTTATATTATGGTTAATATAAGAATGCAGCGTAGTTCTGTCACATTTGTACAACTTACGTAGCTCCTATTTCAGATAGCGTACTGGTCTAGGCGGCATCTTAAAGCGCGTGGAATGGCGAGTACAATGCACTATTAAACTTCTATGATAGGGCAATCAGAGACCCGATTAGAACATTTTATATTTTGGTTAATATAAGAATTCAGCGAAATTCTATCACATTTGCGCAATTTACGTCGCTCCTATTTCAGATAGCTTATTGGGCTAAGCGGCATGTCAAAGCGCATGAAATGACGAGTGAAATGCACAATAAATCTTCTAGGGTATGGCGAACAGAGACCCGATTAGATCATTTTATATTATGGTTAATTTAAGAATTCAGCGAAATTCTATCACATTTGTTCAATTTACGTCGCTCCTATTTCAGACAGCGTACTGGGCTAGGCGGCAACATAAAGCGCGTGGAATGGCGAGTAAAATGCACTATTAAACTTCTATGATAGGGCAATCAGAGACCCGATTAGATCATTTTATATTTTGTTTAATATAAGAATGCAGCGAAATTCTATCACATTTGTTCAATTTACGTCGCTCCTATTTCAGATAGCTATTGGGCTAAGCGGCATCTCAAAGCGCATTAAATGACGAGAGAAATGCACTATTAAACTTCTTGGGTAGGGCGAACAGAGACCCGATTACATCATTTTATATTATGGTTAATTTAAGAATTTAGCAAAATTCTATCACATTTTTTCAATTTACGTCGCTCCTATTTCAGATAGCGTACTGGGCTGGGCGGTATCTTAAAGCGCGTGGAATGACGAGTAAAATGCACTATTAAACTTCTATGATAGGGCAATCAGAGACCCGATTAGATCCTATTATATTTTGGTTAATATAAGAATTCAGCGAAATTCTATCACATTTGTTCAATTTACGTCGCTCCTATTTCAGATAGCGTATTGGGCTAAGCGGCATCTCAAAGCGCATGAAATGGCGAGTAAAATGCACAATAAATCTTCTAGGGTATGGCGAACAGAGACCCGATTAGATCATTTTATATTATGGTTAATTTAAGAATTCAGCGAAATTCTATCACATTTGTTCAATTTACGTCGCTCCTATTTCAGATAGCGTACTGGGCTAGGCAGCAACTTAAAGCGCGTGGAATGGCGAGTAAAATGCACTATTAAACTTCTATGATAGGGCAATCAGAGACCCGATTAGATCATTTTATATTTTGTTTAATATAAGAATTCAGCGAAATTCTATCACATTTGTTCAATTTACGTCGCTCCTATTTCAGATGGCGTATTGGGCTAAGCGGCATCTCAAAGCGCATGAAATGGCAAGTAAAATGCACTATTAAACTTCTAGGGTAGGGCAAACAGAGACCCGATTAGATCATTTTATATTTTGGTTAATTTAAGAATTCAGCAGAATTCTATCACATTTGTTCAATTTACGTCGCTCCTCTTTCAGATAGCGTATTGGGCTTAGCGGCATCTTAAAGCGCGCGGAATGGCGAGTAAAATCAACTATTAAACTTGTATGATAGGGCAATCAGAGACCCGGTTAGATCATTTTATATTTTGTTTACTATAACATTTCAGGGAAATTCTATCACATTTGTTCAATTTACTTCGCTCCTATTTCAGATAGCTTATTGGGCTAAGCGTCATCTCAAAGCGCAAGAAATGGCCAGTAAAATGCACTATTAAACTTCTAGGGTCGGGCACACAGAGACCCGATTAGATCATTTCATATTATGGTTAATTTAAGAATTCAGAAAAATTCTATCACATTTGTTCAATTTACGTCGCTCCTATTTCAGATAGCGTACTCGGATAGGCGGCATCTTAAAGCGCGTGGAATGGCCAGTAAAATGCACTATTAAACTTCTATGATAGGGCAATCAGAGACCAGATTAGATCATTTTATATTTTGGTTAATATAAGAATTCAGCGAAATTCTATCATATTTGTTCAATTTACGGCGCTCCTATTTCAGATAGCGTATTGGGCTAAGCGGCATCTCAAAGCGCATGAAATGGCAAGTGAAATGCACTATTAAACTTCTAGGGTAGGGCAATCAGAGACCCGGTTAGATCATTTTATATTATGGTTAATTTAAGAATTCTGCAAAATTCTATCACATTTGTTCAACTTACGTCGCTCCTATTTCAGAGAGCGTACTGGGCTAGGCGCCATCTTAAAGCGCGTGGAATGGCGAGTAAAATGCACTGTTAAACTTCTAGGGCAGGGCAAACAGAGACCCGATTAGATCATTTTATATTATGGTTAATTTATCAATTCAGCGAAATTCTATCACATTTGTTCAATTTACGTCACTCCTATTTCAGATAGCGTATTGTGCTGAGCGGCATCTCAAAGCGCATGAAATGGCGAGAAAATGCACTATTAAACTTCTAGGATAAGGCAAACAGGGACCCGGTTAGATCATTTTATATTATGGTTAATATAAGAATGCAGCGTAATTCTGTCACATTTGTTCAACTTACGTAGCTCCTATTTCAGATAGCGTACTGGTCTAGGCGGCATCTTAAAGCGCGTGGAATGGCGAGTACAATGCGCTATTAAACTTCTATGATAGGGCAATCAGAGACCCGATTAGATCATTTTATATTTTGTTTAATATAAGAATTCAGCGAAATTCAATCACATTTGTTCAATTTACGTCGCTTCTATTTCAGATAGCTATTGGGCTAAGCGGCATCTCAAAGCGCATTAAATGACGAGAGAAATGCACTATTAAACTTCTTGGGTAGGGCGAACAGAGACCCGATTACATCATTTTATATTATGGTTAATTTAAGAATTCAGCAAAATTCTATCACATTTTTTCAATTTACGTCGCTCCTATTTCAGATAGCGTACTGGGCTGGGCGGTATCTTAAAGCGCGTGGAATGACGAGTAAAATGCACTATTAAACTTCTATGATAGGGCAATCAGAGACCCGATTAGATCATTTTATATTTTGGTTAATATAAGAATTCAGCGAAATTCTATCACATTTGTTCAATTTACGTCGCTCCTATTTCAGATAGCTTATTGGGCTAAGCGGCATCGCAAAGCGCATGAAATGACGAGTGAAATGCACTATTAAACTTCTAGGGTAGGGCAAACAGGGACCCGATTAGATCATTTTATATTCTGGTTAATTTAAGAATTCAGCAAAATTCTATCACATTTGTTCAATTTACGTCGCTCCTATTTCAAATAGCGTTCTCGGCTAGGCGGCATCTCAAAGCGCGTGGAATGGAGAGTAAAATGAATTATTAAACTTCTATGATAGGGCAATCAGAGACCCGATTAGATCCTATTATATTTTGGTTAATATAAGAATTCAGCGAAATTCTATCACATTTGTTCAATTTACGTCGCTCCTATTTCAGATAGCGTATTGGGCTACGCGGCATCTCAAAGCGCATGAAATGACGAGTAAAATGCACAATAAATCTTCTAGGGTATGGCGAACAGAGACCCGATTAGATGATTTTATATTATGGTTAATTTAAGAATTCAGCGAAATTCTATCACATTTGTTCAATTTACGTCGCTCCTATTTCAGACAGCGTACTGGGCTAGGCGGCAACTTAAAGCGCGTGGAATGGCGAGTAAAATGCACTATTAAACTTCTATGATAGGGCAATCAGAGACCCGATTAGATCATTTTATATTTTGTTTAATATAAGAATTCAGCGAAATTCTATCACATTTGTTCAATTTACGTCGCTCCTATTTCAGATGGCGTATTGGGCTTAGCGGCATCTTAAAGCGCGCGGAATGGCGAGTAAAATCCACTATTAAACTTCTATGATAGGGCAATCAGAGACCCGGTTAGATCATTTTATATTTTGTTTACTATAACATTTCAGGGAAATTCTATCACATTTGTTCAATTTACTTCGCTCCTATTTCAGATAGCTTATTGGGCTAAGCGTCATCTCAAAGCGCAAGAAATGGCCAGTAAAATGCACTATTAAACTTCTAGGGTCGGGCACACAGAGACCCGATTAGATCATTTCATATTATGGTTAATTTAAGAGTTCAGAAAAATTCTATCACATTTGTTCAATTTACGTCGCTCCTATTTCAGATAGCGTACTCGGATAGGCGGCATCTTAAAGCGCGTGGAATGGCCAGTAAAATGCACTCTTAAACTTCTATGATAGGGCAATCAGAGACCCGATTAGATCCTATTATATTTTGGTTAATATAAGAATTCAGCGAAATTCTATCACATTTGTTCAATTTACGTCGCTCCTATTTCAGATAGCGTATTGGGCTAAGCGGCATCTCAAAGCGCATGAAATGGCGAGTAAAATGCACTATTAAACTTCTAGGATAAGGCAAACAGAGACCCGATTAGATCATTTTATATTTTGGTTAATTTAAGAATTCAGCAGAATTCTATCACATTTGTTCAATTTACGTCGATCCTATTGCAGATAGCGTATTGGGCTAAGCGGCATCTCAAAGCGCAAGAAATGGCGAGTAAAATGCACTATTAAACTTCTAGGGTAGGGCAAACAGAGACCAGTTTAGATCATTTTATATTATGGTTAATTTAAGAATTCAGCGAAATTCTATCACATTTGTTCAATATACGTCGCTCCTATTTCAGATAGTGTACTGGGCTAGGCGGCATCTTAAAGCGCGTGGAAGGGCGTGTAAAATGCACTACTAAACTTCTATGATAGGGCAATCAGAGTCCCGTTTAGATCCTATTATATTTTGGTTAATATAAGAATTCAGCGAAATTCTATCACATTTGTTCAATTTACGTCGCTCCTATTTCAGATAGCGTATTGGGCTAAGCGGCATCTCAAAGCGCATGAAATGGCGAGTAAAATGCACAATAAATCTTCTAGGGTATGGTGAACAGAGACCCGATTAGATCATTTTATATTATGGTTAATTTAAGAATTCAGCGAAATTCTATCACGTTTGTTCAATTTACGTCGCTCCTATTTCAGATAGCGTACTGGGCTAGGCGGCAACTTAAAGCGCGTGGAATGGCGAGTAAAATGCACTATTAAACTTCTATGATAGGGCAATCAGAGACCCGATTAGATCATTTTATATTTTGTTTAATATAAGAATTCAGCGAAATTCTATCACATTTGTTCAATTTACGTCGCTCCTATTTCAGATAGCGTACTCGGATAGGCGGCATCTTAAAGCGCGTGGAATGGCCAGTAAAATGCACTATTAAACTTCTATGATAGGGCAATCAGAGACCAGATTAGATCATTTTATATTTTGGTTAACATAAGAATTCAGCGAAATTCTATCACATCTGTTCAATTTACGGCGCTCCTATTTCAGATAGCGTATTGGGCTAAGCGGCATCTCAAAGCGCAAGAAATGGCGAGTAAAATGCACTATTAAACTTCTAGGGTAGGGCAAACAGAGACCCGATTAGATCATTTTATATTATGGTTAATTTAAGAATTCAGCGAAATTCTATCACATTTGTTCAATTTACGTCGCTCCTATTTCAGACAGTGTACTGGGCTAGGCGGCAACTTAAAGCGCGTGGAATGGCGAGTAAAATGCACTATTAAACTTCTATGATAGGGCAATCAGAGACCCGATTAGATCATTTTATATTTTGTTTAATATAAGAATTCAGCGAAATTCTATCACATTTGTTGAATTTACGTCGCTCCTATTTCAGATAGCTACTGGGCTAAGCGGCATCTCAAAGCGCATTAAATGACGAGAGAAATGCACTATTAAACTTCTTGGGTAGGGCGAACAGAGACCCGATTACATCATTTTATATTATGGTTAATTTAAGAATTCAGCAAAATTCTATCACATTTTTTCAATTTACGTCGCTCCTAGTTCAGATAGCGTACTGGGCTAGGCGGCATCTTAAAGCGCGTGGAATGACGAGTAAAATGCACTATATAAACTTCTATGATAGGGCAATCAGAGACCCGATTAGATCATTTTATATTTTGGTTAATATAAGAATTCAGCGAAATACTATCACAATTGTTCAATTTACGTCACTCCGATATCAGATAGCGTATTCGGCTAAGCAGCATCTCAAAGCGCATGCAATGGCGAATAAAATGCACTATTACACTTCTAGACTAGGCCGAACAGAGACCCGATTAGATCATTTTACATTATGGTTAATAAATGAATTCACTGAAATTCTATCACATTTGTTCAATTTACGTCGCTCCTCTTTCAGATAGCGTATTGGGCTAAGCGGCATCTTAAAGCGCGCGGAATGACGAGTAAAATGCACTGTTAACCTTCTATGATAGGGCAATCAGAGACCCGATTAGAGCATTTTATATTTTGGTTAATATAAGAATTCAGCGAAATTCTATCACATTTGTTCAATTTGCGTCGTTCCTATTTCAGATAGCATATTGTGCTAAGCGGCATCGCAAAGCGCATGAAATGACGAGTGAAATGCACTATTAAACTTCTAGGGTAGGGCAAACAGGGACCCGATTAGATCATTTTATATTACGGTTAATATAAGAATGCAGCGTAATACTATCACATTTGTTCAACTTACGTCACTCCGATTTCAGATAGCGCACTGGGCTGGGCGGCATGTTAAAGCGCGTGGAATGGCGAGTAAAATGCACTATATAAACTTCTATGATAGGGCAATCAGAGACCCGATTATATCATTTTATATTTTGGTTAATATAAGAATTCAGCGAAATACTATCACAATTGTTCAATTTACGTCACTCCGATATCAGATAGCGTATTCGGCTAAGCAGCATCTCAAAGCGCATGCAATGGCGAATAAAATGCACTATTACACTTCTAGACTAGGCCGAACAGAGACCCGATTAGATCATTTTACATTATGGTTAATAAATGAATTCACTGAAATTCTATCACATTTGTTCAATTTACGTCGCTCCTCTTTCAGATAGCGTATTGGGCTAAGCGGCATCTTAAAGCGCGCGGAATGACGAGTAAAATGCACTGTTAACCTTCTATGATAGGGCAATCAGAGACCCGATTAGAGCATTTTATATTTTGGTTAATATAAGAATTCAGCGAAATTCTATCACATTTGTTCAATTTACGTCGCTACTATTTCAGATAGCGTATTGGGCTAAGCTGCATCTCAAAGCGCAAGAAATGGCTCGTAAAATGCACTATTAAACTGCTAGGGTATGGCAAACAGAGACCGGATTAGATCATTTTATATTTTGGTTAATATAAGAAGTCAGCGAAATTCTATCACATTTGTTCAATTTACATCGCTCCTATTTCAGATAGCGTATTGGGCTAAGCGGCATCTCAAAGCGCATGAAATGCCGAGTAAAATGCACTATTAAACTTCTAGGATAAGGCAAAGGGAGACCCGATTATATCATTTTATATTACGGTTAATATAAGAATTCAGCGTAATTCTGTGACATTTGTTCAACCTACGTAGCTCCTATTTCAGATAGCGTACTGGGCTAGGCGGCATCTTAAAGCGCGTGGAATGGCGAGTACAATGCACTATTAAACTTCTATGATAGGGCAATCAGAGACCCGATTAGAACATTTTATATTTTGGTTAATATAAGAATTCAGCGAAATTCTATCACATTTGTTCAATTTACGTCGCTCCTATTTCAGATAGCGTATTCGGCTAAGCGGCATCTCACAGAGCATGAAATGACGAGAGAAATGCACTATTAACCTTCTTGGGTAGGGCGAACGGAGACCCGATTAGGTCATTTCATATTATGGTTAATTTAAGAATTCAGCGAAATTCTATCACATTTGTTCAATTTACATCGCTCCTATTTCAAATAGCGTATTGGGCTAACCGGCATCTCAATGCGCATGAAATGGCGAGTAAAATGCACTATTAAACTTCTAGGATAAGGCAAACGGAGACCCGATTAGACCATTTTATGTTACGGTTAATATAAGAATTCAGCGTTATTCTATCACATTTGTTCAATTTACGTCGCTCCTATTTCAGATAGCGTATTGGGCTAAGCGGCATCTGAAAGCGCAAGAAATGGCGAGTAAAATGCACTATTAAACTTCTAGGGTAGGGCAAACAGAGACCCAATTAGATCATTTTATATTATGGTTAATTTAAGAATTCAGCGAAATTCTATCACATTTGTTCAATTTACGTTGCTCCAATTTCAGATAGCGTATTGGGCTAAGCGGCATCTCAAAGCGCAAGAAATGGCGAGTAAAATGCACTATTAAACTTCTAGGGTAGGGCAAACAGAGACCAGTTTAGATCACATTATATTATGGTTAATTTAAGAATTCAGCGAAATTCTATCACATTTGTTCAATTTACGTCGATCCTATTGCAGATAGCGTATAGGGCTAAGCGGCATCTCAAAGCGCATGAAATGGCGAGTAAAATGCACTATTAAACTTCTAGGGTAATGCAAACAGAGACCCGATTAGATCATTTTATATTACGGTTAATATAAGAATGCAGCGTAATACTATCACATTTGTTCAACTTACGTCACTCCGATTTCAGATAGCGCACTGGGCTGGGCGGCATGTTAAAGCGCGTGGAATGGCGAGTAAAATGCACTACTAAACTTCTATGATAGGGCAATCTGAGACCCGATTAGATTATTTTATATTTGGTTTAATATAAGGTTTCAGCGAAATTCTATCACATTTGTTCAATTTACGTCGCTCCTATTTCAGATGGCGTATTGGGCTAAGCGGCACCTTAAAGCGCGCGGAATGGCGAGTAAAATGCACTATTAAACTTCTATGATAGGGCAATCAGAGACCCGATTAGATCATTTTATATTTTGTTTACTATAACATTTCAGGGAAATTCTATCACATTTGTTCAATTTACGTCGCTCCTATTTCAGATAGCGTATTGGGCTAAGCGGCATCTCAAAGCGCATGAAATGACGAATAAAATGCACTATTAAGCTTCTACGCTATGGCGAACAGAGACCCGATTAGTTCATTTAACATTATGGTTAATAAACGAATTCAGCGAAATACTATCACATTTGTTCAACTAACGTCGCTACTATTTCAGATAGCGTACTGGGCTAGGCGACATCTTAAAGAGCGTGGAAGGGCGAGTAAAATGCACTACTAAACTTCTATGATAGGGCAATCAGAGTTCCGATTAGATCATTTTATATTTTGTTTACTATAACATTTCAGGGAAATTCTATCACGTTTGTTCAATTTACGTCGCTCCTATTTCAGATAGCGTACTGGGCTAGGCGGAATCTTAAAGCGCGTGGATTGGCGAGTAAAATGCTCTGTTAAACTTCTATGATAGGGCAATCAGAGACCCGATTAGATCATATTATATTTTGGTTAATATATGAATTCAGCGAAATTCTATCACATTTGTTTAATTTACGTCACTCCTCTTTCAGATAGCGTATTGGGCTGAGCGGCATCTCAAAGCGCATGAAATGGCGAGAAAATGCACTATTAAACTTCTAGGATAAGGCAAACAGAGACCCGGTTAGATAATTTTATATTGCGGTTAATATAAGAATGCAGCGTAATTCTGTCACATTTGTTCAACTTACGTAGCTCCTATTTCAGATAGCGTACTGGGCTAGGCGGCATCTTAAAGCGCGTGGAATGGCGAGTACAATGAACCATTAAACTTCTATGATAGGGCAATCAGAGACCCGATTAGAACATTTTATATTTTGGTTAATATAAGAATTCAGCGAAATTCTATCACATTTGTTCAATTTACGTCGCTCCTATTTCAGATAGCTTATTGGGCTAAGCGGCGTCTCAAAGCGCATGAAATGACGAGTGAAATGCACAATAAATCTTCTAGGGTATGGCGAACAGAGACCCGATTAGATCATTTTACATTAAGGTTAATATAAGAATTCAGCGAGATTCTCTCACATTTGTTCAATTTACGTCGCCGAAATTTCAGATAGCGTATTGGGCTAAGCGGCATCTCAAAGCGCATGAAATGGCGAGTAAAATGCACTAATAAACTTCTAGGGTAAGGCAAACAGAGACCCGATTAGATCATTTTATATTAGGGTTAATATAAGAATTCAGCGTAATTCTATCACATTTGTTCAACATACGTCTTTCCTATTTCAGATAGTGTACTGGGCTAGGCGGCATCTTAAAGCGCGTGGAAGGGCGAGTAAAATGCACTACTAAACTTCTATGGTAGGGCAATCAGAGTCCCGTTTAGATCATTGTATGTATTGTATAATATAAGATTTCAGGGAAATTCTATCACGTTTGTTCAATTTACGTCGCTCCTATTTCAGATAGCGTATTGGGCTAAGCGACATCTCACAGCGCATGAAACGACGAGAGAAATGCACTATTAAACTTCTTGGGTATGGCGAACAGAGACCCGATTAGGTCATTTCATATTATGGTTAATTTAAGAATTTAGCGAAATTCTATCACATTTGTTCAATTTACATCGCTCCTATTTCAAATAGCGTATTGGTCTAAGCGGCATCTCAATGCGCATGAAATGGCGAGTAAAATGCACTATTAAACCTCTAGGATAAGGCAAACGGAGACCCGATTAGACCATTTTATGTTACGGTTAATATAAGAATTCAGCGTTATTCTGTCACATTTGTTCAACTTGCGTCGCTCCTATTTCAGAAAGCGTACTGGGCTAGGCGGCATCTTAAAGCGCGTGGAAGGGCGAGTAAAATGCACTACTAAACTTCTATGATAGGGTAATCAGAGTTCCGATTAGATCATTTTATATTTTGTTTACTATAACATTTCAGGGAAATTCTATCACGTTAGTTCAATTTACGTCGCTCCTATTTCAGATAGCGTACTGGGCTAGGCGGAATCTTAAATCGCGTGGATTGGCGAGTAAAATGCTCTATTAAACTTCTATGATAGGGCAATCAGAGACCCGATTAGATCATATTATATTTTGGTTAATATATGAATTCAGCGAAATTCTATCACATTTGTTTAATTTACGTCGCACCTATTTCAGATAGCGTATTGGGCTAAGCGGCATCTCAAAGCGCATGAAATGGCAAGTAAAATGCACTATTAAACTTCTAGGGTAGGGCAATCAGAGTCCCGGTTAGATCATTTTATATTATGGTTAATTTAAGAATTCAGCAAAATTCTATCACATTTGTTCAACTTACGTCGCTCCTATTTCAGAGAGCGTACTGGGCTAGGCGGCATCTTAAAGCGCGCGGAATGGCGAGTAAAATGCACTATTAAACTTCTAGGGTAGGGCAAACAGAGACCCGATTAGATTATTTTATATTTTGGTTAATATATGAATTCAGCGAAATTCTATCACATTTGTTTAATTTACGTCGCTCCTATTTCAGATAGCGTATTGGGCTAAGCGGCATCTCAAAGCGCATGAAATGGCGAGAAAATGCACTATTAAACTTCTAGGTTAAGGCAAACAGAGACCCGGTTAGATCATTTTATATTACGGTTAATATAAGAATGCAGCGTAATTCTGTCACATTTGTTCAACTTACGTAGCTCCTATTTCAGATAGCGTACTGGGCTAGGCGGCATCTTAAAGCGCGTGGAATGGCGAGTACAATGAACCATTAAACTTCTATGATAGGGCAATCAGAGACCCGATTAGAACATTTTATATTTTGGTTAATATAAGAATTCAGCGAAATTCTATCACATTTGTTCAATTTACGTCGCTCCTATTTCAGATAGCTTATTGGGCTAAGCGGCATCTCAAAGCGCATGAAATGACGAGTGAAATGCACAATAAATCTTCTAGGGTATGGCGAACAGAGACCCGATTAGATCATTTTACATTAAGGTTAATATAAGAATTCAGCGAGATTCTCTCACATTTGTTCAATTTACGTCGCCGAAATTTCAGATAGCGTATTGGGCTAAGCGGCATCTCAAAGCGCATGAAATGGCGAGTAAAATGCACTATTAAACTTCTAGGGTAAGGCAAACAGAGACCCGATTAGATCATTTTATATTAGGGTTAATATAAGAATTCAGCGTAATTCTATCACATTTGTTCAACATACGTCTTTCCTATTTCAGATAGTGTACTGGGCTAGGCGGCATCTTAAAGCGCGTGGAAGGGCGAGTAAAATGCACTACTAAACTTCTATGGTAGGGCAATCAGAGTCCCGTTTAGATCATTGTATGTATTGTATAATATAAGATTTCAGGGAAATTCTATCACGTTTGTTCAATTTACGTCGCTCCTATTTCAGATAGCGTATTGGGCTAAGCGACATCTCACAGCGCATGAAACGACGAGAGAAATGCACTATTAAACTTCTTGGGTATGGCGAACAGAGACCCGATTAGGTCATTTCATATTATGGTTAATTTAAGAATTCAGCGAAATTCTATCACATTTGTTCAATTTACATCGCTCCTATTTCAAATAGCGTATTGGTCTAAGCGGCATCTCAATGCGCATGAAATGGCGAGTAAAATGCACTATTAAACCTCTAGGATAAGGCAAACGGAGACCCGATTAGACCATTTTATGTTACGGTTAATATAAGAATTCAGCGTTATTCTGTCACATTTGTTCAACTTGCGTCGCTCCTATTTCAGAAAGCGTACTGGGCTAGGCGGCATCTTAAAGCGCGTGGAAGGGCGAGTAAAATGCACTACTAAACTTCTATGATAGGGCAATCAGAGTTCCGATTAGATCATTTTATATTTTGTTTACTATAACATTTCAGGGAAATTCTATCACATTTGTTCAATTTACGTCACTCCTATTTCAGATAGCGTATTGGGCTAAGCGGCATCTCAAAGCGCATGAAATGACGAGAGAAATGCACTATTAAACTTCTTGGGTAGGGCGAACAAAGACCCGATTACATCATTTTATATTATGGTTAATTTAAGAATTCAGCGAAATTCTATCACATTTGTTCAATTTACGTAGCTCCAATTTCAGATAGCATATTGGGCTAGGCGGCACCTTAAAGCGCATGAAATGACGAGTAAAATGCACTACTAACCTTCTATGATAGGGTAATCAGAGACCCGATTAGATCATTTTATATTATGGTTAATATAAGAATTCTGCGAAATTCTATCACATTTGTTCAATTTACGTCGCTGCTATTTCTGAACGCGTATCGGGCTATGTGGCATCTTAAAGCGCATGAAATGTCGAGTAAAATGCACTACTAAACTTCTAGGTTAGGGCAAACACAGACCCGATTAGATCATTTTCCATTATGGTTAATTTAAGAATTCAGCGAAACTCTATCACACTTGTTCAATTTACGTAGCTCCAATTTCAGATAGCGTATTGGGCTAGTATGCACCGTAAAAGCGCATGAAATGACGAGTAAAATGCACTATTAAACTTCTATGATAGGGCAATCAGAGACCCGATTAGATCATTTTATATTATGGTTAATTTAAGAATTCGTCGTAACTCTATCACATTTGGTCAATTTACGTAGCTCCAGTTTCAGATAGTGGTTTGGGCTAGGAGGCACCTTAAAGCGCATGAAAAGACAAGTAAAATGCACTATTAAACTTCCATGATAGGGCAATCGGTGACCCGAATAGACCATTTTATATTATGGTTAATATATGGATGCAGCGTAATTGAACCACATTTGTTCAATTTACGTCGCTCCTATTTCAGATAGCGTATTGGTCTAAGCGGCATATTAAAGCGCACGAAATGTCTATTAAAATACACTACTAAACTTCTAGGATGGGGCAATCAGAGACCCGATTAGATCATCGTATATTATGATTAATTTAAGAATTCGTCGTAACTCGATCACATTTGTTCAATTTACGTCGCTCCTATTTCAGATAGCGTATTGGGCTAAGCAGCATCTCAAAGCGCATGCAATGGCGAATAAAATGCACTATTACACTTCTAGACTAGGCCGAACAGAGACCCGATTAGATCATTTTACATTATGGTTAATAAATGAATTCACTGAAATTCTATCACATTTGTTCAATTTACGTCGCTCCTCTTTCAGATAGCGTATTGGGCTAAGCGGCATCTTAAAGCGCGCGGAATGACGAGTAAAATGCACTGTTAACCTTCTATGATAGGGCAATCAGAGACCCGATTAGAGCATTTTATATTTTGGTTAATATAAGAATTCAGCGAAATTCTATCACATTTGTTCAATTTACGTCGCTACTATTTCAGATAGCGTATTGGGCTAAGCTGCATCTCAAAGCGCAAGAAATGGCTCGTAAAATGCACTATTAAACTGCTAGGGTATGGCAAACAGAGACCGGATTAGATCATTTTATATTTTGGTTAATATAAGAAGTCAGCGAAATTCTATCACATTTGTTCAATTTACATCGCTCCTATTTCAGATAGCGTATTGGGCTAAGCGGCATCTCAAAGCGCATGAAATGCCGAGTAAAATGCACTATTAAACTTCTAGGATAAGGCAAAGGGAGACCCGATTATATCATTTTATATTACGGTTAATATAAGAATTCAGCGTAATTCTGTGACATTTGTTCAACCTACGTAGCTCCTATTTCAGATAGCGTACTGGGCTAGGCGGCATGTTAAAGCGCGTGGAATGGCGAGTACAATGCACTATTAAACTTCTATGATAGGGCAATCAGAGACCCGATTAGAACATTTTATATTTTGGTTAATATAAGAATTCAGCGAAATTCTATCACATTTGTTCAATTTACGTCGCTCCTATTTCAGATAGCGTATTCGGCTAAGCGGCATCTCACAGAGCATGAAATGACGAGAGAAATGCACTATTAACCTTCTTGGGTAGGGCGAACGGAGACCCGATTAGGTCATTTCATATTATGGTTAATTTAAGAATTCAGCGAAATTCTATCACATTTGTTCAATTTACATCGCTCCTATTTCAAATAGCGTATTGGGCTAACCGGCATCTCAATGCGCATGAAATGGCGAGTAAAATGCACTATTAAACTTCTAGGATAAGGCAAACGGAGACCCGATTAGACCATTTTATGTTACGGTTAATATAAGAATTCAGCGTTATTCTATCACATTTGTTCAATTTACGTCGCTCCTATTTCAGATAGCGTATTGCGCTAAGCGGCATCTGAAAGCGCAAGAAATGGCGAGTAAAATGCACTATTAAACTTCTAGGGTAGGGCAAACAGAGACCCAATTAGATCATTTTATATTATGGTTAATTTAAGAATTCAGCGAAATTCTATCACATTTGTTCAATTTACGTTGCTCCAATTTCAGATAGCGTATTGGGCTAAGCGGCATCTCAAAGCGCAAGAAATGGCGAGTAAAATGCACTATTAAACTTCTAGGGTAGGGCAAACAGAGACCAGTTTAGATCACATTATATTATGGTTAATTTAAGAATTCAGCGAAATTCTATCACATTTGTTCAATTTACGTCGATCCTATTGCAGATAGCGTATAGGGCTAAGCGGCATCTCAAAGCGCATGAAATGGCGAGTAAAATGCACTATTAAACTTCTAGGGTAATGCAAACAGAGACCCGATTAGATCATTTTATATTACGGTTAATATAAGAATGCAGCGTAATACTATCACATTTGTTCAACTTACGTCACTCCGATTTCAGATAGCGCACTGGGCTGGGCGGCATGTTAAAGCGCGTGGAATGGCGAGTAAAATGCACTACTAAACTTCTATGATAGGGCAATCTGAGACCCGATTAGATTATTTTATATTTGGTTTAATATAAGGTTTCAGCGAAATTCTATCACATTTGTTCAATTTACGTCGCTCCTATTTCAGATGGCGTATTGGGCTAAGCGGCACCTTAAAGCGCGCGGAATGGCGAGTAAAATGCACTATTAAACTTCTATGATAGGGCAATCAGAGACCCGATTAGATCATTTTATATTTTGTTTACTATAACATTTCAGGGAAATTCTATCACATTTGTTCAATTTACGTCGCTCCTATTTCAGATAGCGTATTGGGCTAAGCGGCATCTCAAAGCGCATGAAATGACGAATAAAATGCACTATTAAGCTTCTACGCTATGGCGAACAGAGACCCGATTAGTTCATTTAACATTATGGTTAATAAACGAATTCAGCGAAATACTATCACATTTGTTCAACTAACGTCGCTACTATTTCAGATAGCGTACTGGGCTAGGCGACATCTTAAAGAGCGTGGAAGGGCGAGTAAAATGCACTACTAAACTTCTATGATAGGGCAATCAGAGTTCCGATTAGATCATTTTATATTTTGTTTACTATAACATTTCAGGGAAATTCTATCACGTTTGTTCAATTTACGTCGCTCCTATTTCAGATAGCGTACTGGGCTAGGCGGAATCTTAAAGCGCGTGGATTGGCGAGTAAAATGCTCTGTTAAACTTCTATGATAGGGCAATCAGAGACCCGATTAGATCATATTATATTTTGGTTAATATATGAATTCAGCGAAATTCTATCACATTTGTTTAATTTACGTCACTCCTCTTTCAGATAGCGTATTGGGCTGAGCGGCATCTCAAAGCGCATGAAATGGCGAGAAAATGCACTATTAAACTTCTAGGATAAGGCAAACAGAGACCCGGTTAGATAATTTTATATTGCGGTTAATATAAGAATGCAGCGTAATTCTGTCACATTTGTTCAACTTACGTAGCTCCTATTTCAGATAGCGTACTGGGCTAGGCGGCATCTTAAAGCGCGTGGAATGGCGAGTACAATGAACCATTAAACTTCTATGATAGGGCAATCAGAGACCCGATTAGAACATTTTATATTTTGGTTAATATAAGAATTCAGCGAAATTCTATCACATTTGTTCAATTTACGTCGCTCCTATTTCAGATAGCTTATTGGGCTAAGCGGCGTCTCAAAGCGCATGAAATGACGAGTGAAATGCACAATAAATCTTCTAGGGTATGGCGAACAGAGACCCGATTAGATCATTTTACATTAAGGTTAATATAAGAATTCAGCGAGATTCTCTCACATTTGTTCAATTTACGTCGCCGAAATTTCAGATAGCGTATTGGGCTAAGCGGCATCTCAAAGCGCATGAAATGGCGAGTAAAATGCACTAATAAACTTCTAGGGTAAGGCAAACAGAGACCCGATTAGATCATTTTATATTAGGGTTAATATAAGAATTCAGCGTAATTCTATCACATTTGTTCAACATACGTCTTTCCTATTTCAGATAGTGTACTGGGCTAGGCGGCATCTTAAAGCGCGTGGAAGGGCGAGTAAAATGCACTACTAAACTTCTATGGTAGGGCAATCAGAGTCCCGTTTAGATCATTGTATGTATTGTATAATATAAGATTTCAGGGAAATTCTATCACGTTTGTTCAATTTACGTCGCTCCTATTTCAGATAGCGTATTGGGCTAAGCGACATCTCACAGCGCATGAAACGACGAGAGAAATGCACTATTAAACTTCTTGGGTATGGCGAACAGAGACCCGATTAGGTCATTTCATATTATGGTTAATTTAAGAATTTAGCGAAATTCTATCACATTTGTTCAATTTACATCGCTCCTATTTCAAATAGCGTATTGGTCTAAGCGGCATCTCAATGCGCATGAAATGGCGAGTAAAATGCACTATTAAACCTCTAGGATAAGGCAAACGGAGACCCGATTAGACCATTTTATGTTACGGTTAATATAAGAATTCAGCGTTATTCTGTCACATTTGTTCAACTTGCGTCGCTCCTATTTCAGAAAGCGTACTGGGCTAGGCGGCATCTTAAAGCGCGTGGAAGGGCGAGTAAAATGCACTACTAAACTTCTATGATAGGGTAATCAGAGTTCCGATTAGATCATTTTATATTTTGTTTACTATAACATTTCAGGGAAATTCTATCACGTTAGTTCAATTTACGTCGCTCCTACTTCAGATAGCGTACTGGGCTAGGCGGAATCTTAAATCGCGTGGATTGGCGAGTAAAATGCTCTATTAAACTTCTATGATAGGGCAATCAGAGACCCGATTAGATCATATTATATTTTGGTTAATATATGAATTCAGCGAAATTCTATCACATTTGTTTAATTTACGTCGCACCTATTTCAGATAGCGTATTGGGCTAAGCGGCATCTCAAAGCGCATGAAATGGCAAGTAAAATGCACTATTAAACTTCTAGGGTAGGGCAATCAGAGTCCCGGTTAGATCATTTTATATTATGGTTAATTTAAGAATTCAGCAAAATTCTATCACATTTGTTCAACTTACGTCGCTCCTATTTCAGAGAGCGTACTGGGCTAGGCGGCATCTTAAAGCGCGCGGAATGGCGAGTAAAATGCACTATTAAACTTCTAGGGTAGGGCAAACAGAGACCCGATTAGATTATTTTATATTTTGGTTAATATATGAATTCAGCGAAATTCTATCACATTTGTTTAATTTACGTCGCTCCTATTTCAGATAGCGTATTGGGCTGAGCGGCATCTCAAAGCGCATGAAATGGCGAGAAAATGCACTATTAAACTTCTAGGTTAAGGCAAACAGAGACCCGGTTAGATCATTTTATATTACGGTTAATATAAGAATGCAGCGTAATTCTGTCACATTTGTTCAACTTACGTAGCTCCTATTTCAGATAGCGTACTGGGCTAGGCGGCATCTTAAAGCGCGTGGAATGGCGAGTACAATGAACCATTAAACTTCTATGATAGGGCAATCAGAGACCCGATTAGAACATTTTATATTTTGGTTAATATAAGAATTCAGCGAAATTCTATCACATTTGTTCAATTTACGTCGCTCCTATTTCAGATAGCTTATTGGGCTAAGCGGCATCTCAAAGCGCATGAAATGACGAGTGAAATGCACAATAAATCTTCTAGGGTATGGCGAACAGAGACCCGATTAGATCATTTTACATTAAGGTTAATATAAGAATTCAGCGAGATTCTCTCACATTTGTTCAATTTACGTCGCCGAAATTTCAGATAGCGTATTGGGCTAAGCGGCATCTCAAAGCGCATGAAATGGCGAGTAAAATGCACTATTAAACTTCTAGGGTAAGGCAAACAGAGACCCGATTAGATCATTTTATATTAGGGTTAATATAAGAATTCAGCGTAATTCTATCACATTTGTTCAACATACGTCTTTCCTATTTCAGATAGTGTACTGGGCTAGGCGGCATCTTAAAGCGCGTGGAAGGGCGAGTAAAATGCACTACTAAACTTCTATGGTAGGGCAATCAGAGTCCCGTTTAGATCATTGTATGTATTGTATAATATAAGATTTCAGGGAAATTCTATCACGTTTGTTCAATTTACGTCGCTCCTATTTCAGATAGCGTATTGGGCTAAGCGACATCTCACAGCGCATGAAACGACGAGAGAAATGCACTATTAAACTTCTTGGGTATGGCGAACAGAGACCCGATTAGGTCATTTCATATTATGGTTAATTTAAGAATTCAGCGAAATTCTATCACATTTGTTCAATTTACATCGCTCCTATTTCAAATAGCGTATTGGTCTAAGCGGCATCTCAATGCGCATGAAATGGCGAGTAAAATGCACTATTAAACCTCTAGGATAAGGCAAACGGAGACCCGATTAGACCATTTTATGTTACGGTTAATATAAGAATTCAGCGTTATTCTGTCACATTTGTTCAACTTGCGTCGCTCCTATTTCAGAAAGCGTACTGGGCTAGGCGGCATCTTAAAGCGCGTGGAAGGGCGAGTAAAATGCACTACTAAACTTCTATGATAGGGCAATCAGAGTTCCGATTAGATCATTTTATATTTTGTTTACTATAACATTTCAGGGAAATTCTATCACATTTGTTCAATTTACGTCACTCCTATTTCAGATAGCGTATTGGGCTAAGCGGCATCTCAAAGCGCATGAAATGACGAGAGAAATGCACTATTAAACTTCTTGGGTAGGGCGAACAAAGACCCGATTACATCATTTTATATTATGGTTAATTTAAGAATTCAGCGAAATTCTATCACATTTGTTCAATTTACGTAGCTCCAATTTCAGATAGCATATTGGGCTAGGCGGCACCTTAAAGCGCATGAAATGACGAGTAAAATGCACTACTAACCTTCTATGATAGGGTAATCAGAGACCCGATTAGATCATTTTATATTATGGTTAATATAAGAATTCTGCGAAATTCAATCACATTTGTTCAATTTACGTCGCTGCTATTTCTGAACGCGTATCGGGCTATGTGGCATCTTAAAGCGCATGAAATGTCGAGTAAAATGCACTACTAAACTTCTAGGTTAGGGCAAACACAGACCCGATTAGATCATTTTCCATTATGGTTAATTTAAGAATTCAGCGAAACTCTATCACACTTGTTCAATTTACGTAGCTCCAATTTCAGATAGCGTATTGGGCTAGTATGCACCGTAAAAGCGCATGAAATGACGAGTAAAATGCACTATTAAACTTCTATGATAGGGCAATCAGAGACCCCATTAGATCATTTTATATTATGGTTAATTTAAGAATTCGTCGTAACTCTATCACATTTGGTCAATTTACGTAGCTCCAGTTTCAGATAGTGGTTTGGGCTAGGAGGCACCTTAAAGCGCATGAAAAGACAAGTAAAATGCACTATTAAACTTCCATGATAGGGCAATCGGTGACCCGAATAGACCATTTTATATTATGGTTAATATATGGATGCAGCGTAATTGAACCACATTTGTTCAATTTACGTCGCTCCTATTTCAGATAGCGTATTGGTCTAAGCGGCATATTAAAGCGCACGAAATGTCTATTAAAATACACTACTAAACTTCTAGGATGGGGCAATCAGAGACCCGATTAGATCATCGTATATTATGATTAATTTAAGAATTCGTCGTAACTCGATCACATTTGTTCAATTTACGTCGCTCCTATTTCAGATAGCGTATTGGGCTATGCGTCACCTTAAAGCGCATGAAATGACGAGTAGAATGCACTATTAAACTTCTAGCGTAGGGCAAACAGTGACCCGATTAGATCATTTTCCATTATGGTTAATTTAAGAATTCAGCGAAACTCTATCACACTTGTTCAATTTACCTCGCCCCTATTTCAGATAGCGTATTTGTCTAAGCGGTATCTTACAGCGCGTGAAATGTCGAGCAAAATGCACTACAAAACTTCTGGGATAGGGCAATCAGAGACCCGATTAGGTCATCTTATATTATGATTAATATAAGAATTCAGCGTAAATCTAGAACATTTGTTCAATTTACGTCGCTCGTATTTCAGATAGCGTATAGGGCTAAGCGGCATCTCAAAGCGCATGAAATGGCGAGTAAAATGCACTATTAAACTTCTAGGGTAATGCAAACAGAGACCCGATTAGATCATTTTATATTACGGTTAATATAAGAATTCAGCGTAATTCTATCACATTTGTTCAATATACGTCGCTCCTATTTCAGATAGTGTACTGGGCTAGGCGGCATCTTAAAGCGCGTGGAAGGGCGTGTAAAATGCACTACTAAACTTCTATGATAGGGCAATCAGAGTCCAGTTTAGATCATTTTATATTTTGTTTAATATAAGATTTCAGGGAAATTCTATCACATTTGCTCAATTTACGTCGCTCCTATTTCAGATAGCTATTGGGCTAAGCGGCATCTCAAAGCGCATTAAATGGCGAGAAAATGCACTATTAAACTTCTAGGATAAGGCAAACAGAGACCCGGTTAGATCATTTTATATTATGGTTAATATAAGAATGCAGCGTAATTCTGTCACATTTGTTCAACTTACGTAGCTCCTATTTCAGATAGCGTACTGGTCTAGGCGGCATCTTAAAGCGCGTGGAATGGCGAGTACAATGCACTATTAAACTTCTATGATAGGGCAATCAGAGACCCGATTAGAACATTTTATATTTTGGTTAATATAAGAATTCAGCGAAATTCTATCACATTTGCTCAATTTACGTCGCTCCTATTTCAGATAGCTTATTGGGCTAAGCGGCATCTCAAAGCGCATGAAATGACGAGTGAAATGCACAATAAATCTTCAAGGGTATGGCGAACAGAGACCCGATTAGATCATTTTACATTAAGGTTAATATAAGAATTCAGCGAGATTCTCTCACATTTGTTCAATTTACGTCGCCGAAATTTCAGATAGCGTATTGGGCTAAGCGGCATCTCAAAGCGCAAGAAATGGCGAGTAAAATGCACTATTAAACTTCTAGGGTAGGGCAAACAGAGACCCGGTTAGATCATTTTATATTACGGTTAATATAAGAATGCAGCGTAATTCTGTCACATTTGCTCAACTTACGTAGCTCCTATTGCAGATAGCGTGTTGGGCTAAGCGGCATCTCAAAGCACATGAAATGGCGAGTAAAATGCACTATTATACTTCTAGGATAAGGCAAACGGAGACCCGATTAGACCATTTTATATTACGGTTAATATAAGAATTCAGCGTTATTCTATCACATTTGTTCAACTTACGTCGCTCCTATTTCAGATAGCGTACTGGGCTAGGCGGCATCTTAAAGCGCGTGGAATGGCGAGCAAAATGCACTCTTAAACTTCTGTGATAGGGCAATCAGAGACCCGATTAGATCATTTTATATATTGGTTAATATAAGAATTCAGCGAAATTCTATCACATTTGTTCAATTTACGTCGCTCCTATTTCAGATAGCTTATTGGGCTAAGCGGCATCTCTAAGCGCATGAAATGACGAGTGAAGTGCACAATAAATCTTCTAGGGTATGGCGAACAGAGACCCGATTAGATCATTTCATATTAAGGTTAATATAAGAATTCAGCGAGATTCTCTCACATTTGTTCAATTTACGTCGCCGAAATTTCAGCTAGCGTATTGGGCTAAGCGGCATCTCAAAGCGCATGAAATGGCGAGTAAAATGCACTATTAAACTTTTAGGGTAAGGCAAACAGAGACCAGATTAGATCATTTTATATTACGGTTAATATAAGGATTCAGCGTTATTCTATCACATTTGTTCAACTTGCGTCGCTCCTATTTCAGATAGCGTACTGGGCTAGGCGGCATCTTAAAGCGCGTGGAATGGCGGGCAAAACGCACTCTTAAACTTCTATGATAGGGCCTTCAGAGACCTGATTAGATCATTTTATATTTTGGTTAATATAAGAATTCAGCGAAATTCTATCACATTTGTTCAATTTACGTCGCTTCTATTTCAGATAGCGTATTGGGCTAAGCGGCATCTCAAAGCGCAAGAAATGTCGAGTAAAATGCACTATTAAACTTCTAGGGTAGGGCAAACAGAGACCCCATTAGATCATTTTATATTATGGTTAATTTAAGAATCCAGCGAAATTCTATCACATTTGTTCAATTTACGTCGCTCCTATTTCAGATAGCGTATTGGGCTAAGCGGCATCTCAAAGCGCATGAAATGGCGAGTAAAATGCACTGTTAAACTTGTAGGATAGGTCAAACAGAGACCCGGTTAGATCATTTCATATTATGGTTAATTTAAGAATTCAGAAAAATTCTATCACATTTGTCCAATTTACGTCGCTCCTATTTCAGATGGCGTACTCGGATAGGCGGCATCTGAAAGCGCGTGGAATGGCGGGTAAAATGCACTATTAAACTTCTAGGGTAATGCAAACAGAGAGCCGATTAGATCATTTTATATTACGGTTATATAAGATTTCAGGGAAATTCTATCACATTTGTTCAATTTACGTCGCTCCTATTTCAGATAGCGTACTCGGATAGGCGGCATCTTAAATCGCGTGGCATGGCGAGTAAAATGCACTATTAAACTTCTATGATAGGGCAATCAGAGACCCGGTTAGATCATTTTATATTATGGTTAATATAAGAATTCAGCGAAATTCTATCACATCTGTTTAATTTACGTCGCTCCTATTTCAGATAGCGTATTGGGCTAAGCGGCACCTTAAAGCGCGCGGAATGGCGAGTAAAATGCACTATTAAACTTCTATGATAGGGCAATCAGAGACCCGATTAGATCATTTTATATTTTGTTTACTATAACATTTCAGGGAAATTCTATCACATTTGTTCAATTTACGTCGCTCCTATTTCAGATATCGTATTGGGCTAAGCGGCATCTCAAAGCGCATGAAATGACGAATAAAATGCACTATTAAGCTTCTACGCTATGGCGAACAGAGACCCGATTAGTTCATTTAACATTATGGTTAATAAAAGAATTCAGCGAAATTCTATCACATTTGTTCAACTAACGTCGCTACTATTTCAGATAGCGTACTGGGCTAGGCGACATCTTAAAGCGCGTGGAAGGGCGAGTAAAATGCACTACTAAACTTCTATGATAGGGCAACCAGAGTTCCGATTAGATCATTTTATATTTTGTTTACTATAACATTTCAGGGAAATTCTATCACGTTTGTTCAATTTACGTCGCTCCTATTTCAGATAGCGTACTGGGCTAGGCGGAATCTTAAAGCGCGTGGATTGGCGAGTAAAATGCTCTGTTAAACTTCTATGATAGGGCAATCAGAGACCCGATTAGATCATATTATATTTTGGTTAATATATGAATTCAGCGAAATTCTATCACATTTGTTTAATTTACGTCGCACCTATTTCAGATAGCGTATTGGGCTAAGCGGCATCTCAAAGCGCATGAAATGGCAAGTAAAATGCACTACTAAACTTCTAGGGTAGGGCAAACAGAGACCCGATTAGATCATTTTATATTATGGTTAATTTATCAATTCAGCGAAATTCTATCACATTTGTTCAATTTACGTCACTCCTCTTTCAGATAGCGTATTGGGCTGAGCGGCATCTCAAAGCGCATGAAATGGCGAGTAAAATGCACTAATAAACTTCTAGGGTAAGGCAAACAGAGACCCGATTAGATCATTTTATATTAGGGTTAATATAAGAATTCAGCGTAATTCTATCACATTTGTTCAACATACGTCTTTCCTATTTCAGATAGTGTACTGGGCTAGGCGGCATCTTAAAGCGCGTGGAAGGGCGAGTAAAATGCACTACTAAACTTCTATGGTAGGGCAATCAGAGTCCCGTTTAGATCATTGTATGTATTGTATAATATAAGATTTCAGGGAAATTCTATCACGTTTGTTCAATTTACGTCGCTCCTATTTCAGATAGCGTATTGGGCTAAGCGACATCTCACAGCGCATGAAACGACGAGAGAAATGCACTATTAAACTTCTTGGGTATGGCGAACAGAGACCCGATTAGGTCATTTCATATTATGGTTAATTTAAGAATTTAGCGAAATTCTATCACATTTGTTCAATTTACATCGCTCCTATTTCAAATAGCGTATTGGTCTAAGCGGCATCTCAATGCGCATGAAATGGCGAGTAAAATGCACTATTAAACCTCTAGAATAAGGCAAACGGAGACCCGATTAGACCATTTTATGTTACGGTTAATATAAGAATTCAGCGTTATTCTGTCACATTTGTTCAACTTGCGTCGCTCCTATTTCAGAAAGCGTACTGGGCTAGGCGGCATCTTAAAGCGCGTGGAAGGGCGAGTAAAATGCACTACTAAACTTCTATGATAGGGTAATCAGAGTTCCGATTAGATCATTTTATATTTTGTTTACTATAACATTTCAGGGAAATTCTATCACGTTAGTTCAATTTACGTCGCTCCTACTTCAGATAGCGTACTGGGCTAGGCGGAATCTTAAATCGCGTGGATTGGCGAGTAAAATGCTCTATTAAACTTCTATGATAGGGCAATCAGAGACCCGATTAGATCATATTATATTTTGGTTAATATATGAATTCAGCGAAATTCTATCACATTTGTTTAATTTACGTCGCACCTATTTCAGATAGCGTATTGGGCTAAGCGGCATCTCAAAGCGCATGAAATGGCAAGTAAAATGCACTATTAAACTTCTAGGGTAGGGCAATCAGAGTCCCGGTTAGATCATTTTATATTATGGTTAATTTAAGAATTCAGCAAAATTCTATCACATTTGTTCAACTTACGTCGCTCCTATTTCAGAGAGCGTACTGGGCTAGGCGGCATCTTAAAGCGCGCGGAATGGCGAGTAAAATGCACTATTAAACTTCTAGGGTAGGGCAAACAGAGACCCGATTAGATTATTTTATATTTTGGTTAATATATGAATTCAGCGAAATTCTATCACATTTGTTTAATTTACGTCGCTCCTATTTCAGATAGCGTATTGGGCTGAGCGGCATCTCAAAGCGCATGAAATGGCGAGAAAATGCACTATTAAACTTCTAGGTTAAGGCAAACAGAGACCCGGTTAGATCATTTTATATTACGGTTAATATAAGAATGCAGCGTAATTCTGTCACATTTGTTCAACTTACGTAGCTCCTATTTCAGATAGCGTACTGGGCTAGGCGGCATCTTAAAGCGCGTGGAACGGCGAGTACAATGAACCATTAAACTTCTATGATAGGGCAATCAGAGACCCGATTAGAACATTTTATATTTTGGTTAATATAAGAATTCAGCGAAATTCTATCACATTTGTTCAATTTACGTCGCTCCTATTTCAGATAGCTTATTGGGCTAAGCGGCATCTCAAAGCGCATGAAATGACGAGTGAAATGCACAATAAATCTTCTAGGGTATGGCGAACAGAGACCCGATTAGATCATTTTACATTAAGGTTAATATAAGAATTCAGCGAGATTCTCTCACATTTGTTCAATTTACGTCGCCGAAATTTCAGATAGCGTATTGGGCTAAGCGGCATCTCAAAGCGCATGAAATGGCGAGTAAAATGCACTATTAAACTTCTAGGGTAAGGCAAACAGAGACCCGATTAGATCATTTTATATTAGGGTTAATATAAGAATTCAGCGTAATTCTATCACATTTGTTCAACATACGTCTTTCCTATTTCAGATAGTGTACTGGGCTAGGCGGCATCTTAAAGCGCGTGGAAGGGCGAGTAAAATGCACTACTAAACTTCTATGGTAGGGCAATCAGAGTCCCGTTTAGATCATTGTATGTATTGTATAATATAAGATTTCAGGGAAATTCTATCACGTTTGTTCAATTTACGTCGCTCCTATTTCAGATAGCGTATTGGGCTAAGCGACATCTCACAGCGCATGAAACGACGAGAGAAATGCACTATTAAACTTCTCGGGTATGGCGAACAGAGACCCGATTAGGTCATTTCATATTATGGTTAATTTAAGAATTCAGCGAAATTCAATCACATTTGTTCAATTTACGTCGCTGCTATTTCTGAACGCGTATCGGGCTATGTGGCATCTTAAAGCGCAGGAAATGTCGAGTAAAATGCACTACTAAACTTCTAGGGTAGGGCAAACACAGACCCGATTAGATCATTTTCCATTATGGTTAATTTAAGAATTCAGCGAAACTCTATCACACTTGTTCAATTTACGTAGCTCCAATTTCAGATAGCGTATTGGGCTAGTATGCACCGTAAAAGCGCATGAAATGACGAGTAAAATGCACTATTAAACTTCTATGATAGGGCAATCAGAGACCCCATTAGATCATTTTATATTATGGTTAATTTAAGAATTCGTCGTAACTCTATCACATTTGGTCAATTTACGTAGCTCCAGTTTCAGATAGTGGTTTGGGCTAGGAGGCACCTTAAAGCGCATGAAAAGACAAGTAAAATGCACTATTAAACTTCCATGATAGGGCAATCGGTGACCCGAATAGACCATTTTATATTATGGTTAATATAAGAATGCAGCGTAAATGAACCACATTTATTCAATTTACGTCGCTCCTATTTCCGATAGCGTATTGGGCTAAACAGAATCTTAATGGGCATGAAATATCGATTAAAATGCACTATTAAACTTCTATGATAGGGCAATCGGAGACCCGATTAGATCAATTTATATTATGGTTAATATATGGATGCAGCGTAATTGAACCACATTTGTTCAATTTACGTCGCTCCTATTTCAGATAGCGTATTGGTCTAAGCGGCATATTAAAGCGCACGAAATGTCTATTAAAATACACTACTAAACTTCTAGGATGGGGCAATCAGAGACCCGATTAGATCATCGTATATTATGATTAATTTAAGAATTCGTCGTAACTCGATCACATTTGTTCAATTTACGTCGCTCCTATTTCAGATAGGGTATTGGGCTATGCGTCACCTTAAAGCGCATGAAATGACGAGTAGAATGCACTATTAAACTTCTAGCGTAGGGCAAACAGTGACCCGATTAGATCATTTTCCATTATGGTTAATTTAAGAATTCAGCGAAACTCTATCACACTTGTTCAATTTACCTCGCCCCTATTTCAGATAGCGTATTTGTCTAAGCGGTATCTTACAGCGCGTGAAATGTCGAGCAAAATGCACTACAAAACTTCTGGGATAGGGCAATCAGAGACCCGATTAGGTCATCTTATATTATGATTAATATAAGAATTCAGCGTAAATCTAGAACATTTGTTCAATTTACGTCGCTCGTATTTCAGGTAGCGTATAGGGCTAAGCGGCATCTCAAAGCGCATGAAATGACGAGTAAAATGCACTATTAAACTTCTAGGATAAGGCAAACAGAGACCCGATTAGATCATTTAACATTATGGTTAATATAAGAATTCAGCGAAATTGTATCACATTTGTTCAATTTACATCGCTCCTATTTCAGATAGCGTATTGGGCTAAGCGGCATCTCAAAGCGCATGAAATGACGAGTAAAATGCACTATTAAACTTCTAGGATAAGGCAAACAGAGACCCGATTAGATCATTTAACATTATGGTTAATAAAAGAATTCAGCGAAATTCTATCACATTTGTTCAATTTACGTCGTTCCTATTTCAGATAGCATACTGGGCTAGGCGGCATCTTAAAGCGCGTGGAATGGCGAGTAAAATGCACTATTAAACTTCTTGGGTAGGGCGAACAGAGACCCGATTAGAGCATTTTATATTTTGTTTAATATAAGATTTCAGGGAAATTCTATCACATTTGTTCAGTTTACGTCGCTCCTATTTCAGATAGCGTACTGGGCTAGGCGGCATCTTAAAGCGCGTGGAAGGGCGAGTAAAATGTACTACTAAACTTCTATGGTAGGGCAATCAGAGTTCCGATTAGATCATTTTATATTTTGTTTACTATAACATTTCAGGGAAATTCTATCACATTTGTTCAATTTACGTCACTCCTATTTCAGATAGCGTATTGGGCTAAGCGGCATCTCAAAGCGCATGAAATGACGAGAGAAATGCACTATTAAACTTCTTGGGTAGGGCGAACAAAGATCCGATTACATCATTTTATATTATGGTTAATTTAAGAATTCAGCAAAATTCTATCACATTTGTTCAATTTACGTAGCTCCAATTTCAGATAGCATATTGGGCTAGGCGGCACCTTAAATCGCTTGAAATGACGAGTAAAATGCACTATCAAACTTCTATGATAGGGCAATCAGAGAACCGAATAGATCGTATTATATTATGGTTAATATAAGAATTCTGCGTAATTCTATCACGTTTGTTCAATTTACGTAGCTCCAATTTCAGATAGCGCATTGGACTAGGCTGCATCTCAAAGCGCATGAAATGTCGAGTAAAATGAACTACTAAACTTCTCGGATAGGGCTAACAGAGACCCGAAAAGGTCATTTTATATTATGGTTAATATAAGAATTCAGCGTAATTCTATCACATTTGTTAAATTTACGTCGCCCCTATTTGAGATAGCGTATTGGGCTAGGTGGCATCTTAAAGCGCATGAAATGTCGAGTAAAATGCAATGTTAAACTTCTATGATAGGGCAATCAGAGACCCGAATAGATCGTATTATATTATAGTTAATATAAGAATTCTGCGTAATTCTATCACGTTTGTTCAATTTACGTAGCTCCAATTTCAGATAGCGTATTGAGCTAGGCTGCATCTCAAAGCGCATGAAATGTCGAGTAAAATGAACTACTAAACTTCTCGGATAGGGCTAACAGAGACCCGATTAGGTCATTTTATATTATGGTTAATATAAGAATTCTGCGTAATTCTATCACATTTGTTCAATTTATGTCGCTCCTATTTCAGATAGCAAATTGGGCTAGGCGGCACCTTAAAGCACAGGAAGTGACGAGTAAAAGGCACTATTAAACTTGTCGGATAGGGCAATCTGAGACCCGATTAGGTCATCTTATATTATGGTTAATATAAGAATTCAGCGAAATTCTATCACATTTGTTCAATTTACGTCGCCCCTATTTCAGATAGCGTATCGGGCTAAGCGGCATCTTAAAGCGAATGAAATGTCGAGTAAAATGCACTACTAAACTTCTAGGATAGGGCAATCAGAGACCCGGTAAAGTCAGCTTATGTTTTGATTAATTTAAGGATGCAGCGTAATTCTATCACATTTGTTCAATTTACGTCGCTCCTATTTCAGATAGCGTATTGAGATAGGCGGCATCTTAAGGCCCGTCGTATGACGAGTAAAATGCACTACTAACCTTCTATGATAGGGTAATCAGAGACCCGATTAGATCATTTTATATTATGGTTAATATAAAAATTCTGCGAAATTCAATCACATTTGTTCAATTTACGTCGCTGCTATTTCTGAACGCGTATCGGGCTATGTGGCATCTTAAAGCGCATGAAATGTCGAGTAAAATGCACTACTAAACTTCTAGGGTAGGGCAAACACAGACCCGATTAGATCATTTTCCATTATGGTTAATTTAAGAATTCAGCGAAACTCTATCACACTTGTTCAATTTACGTAGCTCCAATTTCAGATAGCGTATTGGGCTAATATGCACCGTAAAAGCGCATGAAATGACGAGTAAAATGCACTATTAAACTTCTATGATAGGGCAATCAGAGACCCCATTAGATCATTTTATATTATGGTTAATTTAAGAATTCGTCGTAACTCTATCACATTTGGTCAATTTACGTAGCTCCAGTTTCAGATAGTGGTTTGGGCTAGGAGGCACCTTAAAGCGCATGAAAAGACAAGTAAAATGCACTATTAAACTTCCATGATAGGGCAATCGGTGACCCGAATAGACCATTTTATATTATGGTTAATATATGGATGCAGCGTAATTGAACCACATTTGTTCAATTTACGTCGCTCCTATTTCAGATAGCGTATTGGTCTAAGCGGCATATTAAAGCGCACGAAATGTCTATTAAAATACACTACTAAACTTCTAGGATGGGGCAATCAGAGACCCGATTAGATCATCGTATATTATGATTAATTTAAGAATTCGTCGCAACTCGATCACATTTGTTCAGTTTACGTCGCTCCTATTTCAGATAGCGTATTGGGCTATGCGTCACCTTAAAGCGCATGAAATGACGAGTAGAATGCACTATTAAACTTCTAGCGTAGGGCAAACAGTGACCCGATTAGATCATTTTCCATTATGGTTAATTTAAGAATTCAGCGAAACTCTATCACACTTGTTCAATTTACCTCGCCCCTATTTCAGATAGCGTATTTGTCTAAGCGGTATCTTACAGCGCGTGAAATGTCGAGCAAAATGCACTACAAAACTTCTGGGATAGGGCAATCAGAGACCCGATTAGGTCATCTTATATTATGATTAATATAAGAATTCAGCGTAAATCTAGAACATTTGTTCAATTTACGTCGCTCGTATTTCAGATAGCGTATAGGGCTAAGCGGCATCTCAAAGCGCATGAAATGGCGAGTAAAATGCACTATTAAACTTCTAGGGTAATGCAAACAGAGACCCGATTAGATCATTTTATATTACGGTTAATATAAGAATTCAGCGTAATTCTATCACATTTGTTCAATATACGTCGCTCCTATTTCAGATAGTGTACTGGGCTAGGCGGCATCTTAAAGCGCGTGGAAGGGCGTGTAAAATGCACTACTAAACTTCTATGATAGGGCAATCAGAGTCCAGTTTAGATCATTTTATATTTTGTTTAATATAAGATTTCAGGGAAATTCTATCACATTTGCTCAATTTACGTCGCTCCTATTTCAGATAGCTATTGGGCTAAGCGGCATCTCAAAGCGCATTAAATGGCGAGAAAATGCACTATTAAACTTCTAGGATAAGGCAAACAGAGACCCGGTTAGATCATTTTATATTATGGTTAATATAAGAATGCAGCGTAATTCTGTCACATTTGTTCAACTTACGTAGCTCCTATTTCAGATAGCGTACTGGTCTAGGCGGCATCTTAAAGCGCGTGGAATGGCGAGTACAATGCACTATTAAACGTCTATGATAGGGCAATCAGAGACCCGATTAGAACATTTTATATTTTGGTTAATATAAGAATTCAGCGAAATTCTATCACATTTGCTCAATTTACGTCGCTCCTATTTCAGATAGCTTATTGGGCTAAGCGGCATCTCAAAGCGCATGAAATGACGAGTGAAATGCACAATAAATCTTCAAGGGTATGGCGAACAGAGACCCGATTAGATCATTTTACATTAAGGTTAATATAAGAATTCAGCGAGATTCTCTCACATTTGTTCAATTTACGTCGCCGAAATTTCAGATAGCGTATTGGGCTAAGCGGCATCTCAAAGCGCAAGAAATGGCGAGTAAAATGCACTATTAAACTTCTAGGGTAGGGCAAACAGAGACCCGGTTAGATCATTTTATATTACGGTTAATATAAGAATGCAGCGTAATTCTGTCACATTTTCTCAACTTACGTAGCTCCTATTGCAGATAGCGTGTCGGGCTAAGCGGCATCTCAAAGCACATGAAATGGCGAGTAAAATGCACTATTATACTTCTAGGATAAGGCAAACGGAGACCCGATTAGACCATTTTATATTACGGTTAATATAAGAATTCAGCGTTATTCTATCACATTTGTTCAACTTACGTCGCTCCTATTTCAGATAGCGTACTGGGCTAGGCGGCATCTTAAAGCGCGTGGAATGGCGAGCAAAATGCACTCTTAAACTTCTGTGATAGGGCAATCAGAGACCCGATTAGATCATTTTATATATTGGTTAATATAAGAATTCAGCGAAATTCTATCACATTTGTTCAATTTACGTCGCTCCTATTTCAGATAGCTTATTGGGCTAAGCGGCATCTCTAAGCGCATGAAATGACGAGTGAAGTGCACAATAAATCTTCTAGGGTATGGCGAACAGAGACCCGATTAGATCATTTCATATTAAGGTTAATATAAGAATTCAGCGAGATTCTCTCACATTTGTTCAATTTACGTCGCCGAAATTTCAGCTAGCGTATTGGGCTAAGCGGCATCTCAAAGCGCATGAAATGGCGAGTAAAATGCACTATTAAACTTTTAGGGTAAGGCAAACAGAGACCAGATTAGATCATTTTATATTACGGTTAATATAAGGATTCAGCGTTATTCTATCACATTTGTTCAACTTGCGTCGCTCCTATTTCAGATAGCGTACTGGGCTAGGCGGCATCTTAAAGCGCGTGGAATGGCGGGCAAAACGCACTCTTAAACTTCTATGATAGGGCCTTCAGAGACCTGATTAGATCATTTTATATTTTGGTTAATATAAGAATTCAGCGAAATTCTATCACATTTGTTCAATTTACGTCGCTTCTATTTCAGATAGCGTATTGGGCTAAGCGGCATCTCAAAGCGCAAGAAATGGCGAGTAAAATGCACTATTAAACTTCTAGGGTAGGGCAAACAGAGACCCCATTAGATCATTTTATATTATGGTTAATTTAAGAATCCAGCGAAATTCTATCACATTTGTTCAATTTACGTCGCTCCTATTTCAGATAGCGTATTGGGCGAAGCGGCATCTCAAAGCGCATGAAATGGCGAGTAAAATGCACTGTTAAACTTGTAGGATAGGTCAAACAGAGACCCGGTTAGATCATTTCATATTATGGTTAATTTAAGAATTCAGAAAAATTCTATCACATTTGTCCAATTTACGTCGCTCCTATTTCAGATGGCGTACTCGGATAGGCGGCATCTGAAAGCGCGTGGAATGGCGGGTAAAATGCACTATTAAACTTCTAGGGTAATGCAAACAGAGAGCCGATTAGATCATTTTATATTACGGTTATATAAGATTTCAGGGAAATTCTATCACATTTGTTCAATTTACGTCGCTCCTATTTCAGATAGCGTACTCGGATAGGCGGCATCTTAAATCGCGTGGCATGGCGAGTAAAATGCACTATTAAACTTCTATGATAGGGCAATCAGAGACCCGGTTAGATCATTTTATATTATGGTTAATATAAGAATTCAGCGAAATTCTATCACATCTGTTCAATTTACGTCGCTCCTATTTCAGATAGCGTATTGGGCTAAGCGGCACCTTAAAGCGCGCGGAATGGCGAGTAAAATGCACTATTAAACTTCTATGATAGGGCAATCAGAGACCCGATTAGATCATTTTATATTTTGTTTACTATAACATTTCAGGGAAATTCTATCACATTTGTTCAATTTACGTCGCTCCTATTTCAGATATCGTATTGGGCTAAGCGGCATCTCAAAGCGCATGAAATGACGAATAAAATGCACTATTAAGCTTCTACGCTATGGCGAACAGAGACCCGATTAGTTCATTTAACATTATGGTTAATAAAAGAATTCAGCGAAATTCTATCACATTTGTTCAACTAACGTCGCTACTATTTCAGATAGCGTACTGGGCTAGGCGACATCTTAAAGCGCGTGGAAGGGCGAGTAAAATGCACTACTAAACTTCTATGATAGGGCAATCAGAGTTCCGATTAGATCATTTTATATTTTGTTTACTATAACATTTCAGGGAAATTCTATCACGTTTGTTCAATTTACGTCGCTCCTATTTCAGATAGCGTACTGGGCTAGGCGGAATCTTAAAGCGCGTGGATTGGCGAGTAAAATGCTCTGTTAAACTTCTATGATAGGGCAATCAGAGACCCGATTAGATCATATTATATTTTGGTTAATATATGAATTCAGCGAAATTCTATCACATTTGTTTAATTTACGTCGCACCTATTTCAGATAGCGTATTGGGCTAAGCGGCATCTCAAAGCGCATGAAATGGCAAGTAAAATGCACTATTAAACTTCTAGGGTAGGGCAAACAGAGACCCGATTAGATCATTTTATATTATGGTTAATTTATCAATTCAGCGAAATTCTATCACATTTGTTCAATTTACGTCACTCCTTTTTCAGATAGCGTATTGGGCTGAGCGGCATCTCAAAGCGCATGAAATAGCGAGAAAATGCACTATTAAACTTCTAGGATAAGGCAAACAGAGACCCGGTTAGATAATTTTATATTGCGGTTAATATAAGAATGCAGCGTAATTCTGTCACATTTGTTCAACTTACGTAGCTCCTATTTCAGATAGCGTACTGGGCTAGGCGGCATCTTAAAGCGCGTGGAACGGCGAGTACAATGAACCATTAAACTTCTATGATAGGGCAATCAGAGACCCGATTAGAACATTTTATATTTTGGTTAATATAAGAATTCAGCGAAATTCTATCACATTTGTTCAATTTACGTCGCTCCTATTTCAGATAGCTTATTGGGCTAAGCGGCATCTCAAAGCGCATGAAATGACGAGTGAAATGCACAATAAATCTTCTAGGGTATGGCGAACAGAGACCCGATTAGATCATTTTACATTAAGGTTAATATAAGAATTCAGCGAGATTCTCTCACATTTGTTCAATTTACGTTGCCGAAATTTCAGATAGCGTATTGGGCTAAGCGGCATCTCAAAGCGCATGAAATGGCGAGTAAAATGCACTATTAAACTTCTAGGGTAAGGCAAACAGAGACCCGATTAGATCATATTATATTTTGGTTAATATATGAATTCAGCGAAATTCTATCACATTTGTTTAATTTACGTCGCACCTATTTCAGATAGCGTATTGGGCTAAGCGGCATCTCAAAGCGCATGAAATGGCAAGTAAAATGCACTATTAAACTTCTAGGGTAGGGCAATCAGAGTCCCGGTTAGATCATTTTATATTATGGTTAATTTAAGAATTCAGCAAAATTCTATCACATTTGTTCAACTTACGTCGCTCCTATTTCAGAGAGCGTACTGGGCTAGGCGGCATCTTAAAGCGCGCGGAATGGCGAGTAAAATGCACTATTAAACTTCTAGGGTAGGGCAAACAGAGACCCGATTAGATTATTTTATATTTTGGTTAATATATGAATTCAGCGAAATTCTATCACATTTGTTCAACTTACGTAGCTCCTATTTCAGATAGCGTACTGGGCTAAGCGGCATCTCAAAGCGCATGAAATGACAAATGAAATGCACTATTAATCTTCTAGGGTAGGGCGAACAGAGACCCGATTAGAACATTTTACATTAAGGTTAATATAAGAATTCAGCGAAATTCTCTCACATTTGTTCAATTTACGTCGCTGATATTTCAGATAGCTCACTGGGCTAGGCGGCAACTTAAAGCGCGTGGAATGGCGAGTAAAATGCACTATTAAACTTCTATGATAGGGCAATCAGAGACCCGATTTGATCATTTTATATTTTGGTTAATATAAGAATTCAGCGAAATTCTATCACATTTGTTCAATTTCCGTCGCTCCTATTTCAGATAGCGGATTGGGCTAAGCGGCATCTCAAAGCGCACGAAAGGGCGAGTAAAATGCACTATTAAACTTCTAGGGTAGGGCAATCAGAGACCCGATTAGATCATTTTATATTATGGTTAATATAAGAATTCAGCGAAATTGTATCACATTTGTTCAATTTACATCGCTCCTATTTCAGATAGCGTATTGGGCTAAGCGGCATCTCAAAGCGCATGAAATGACGAGTAAAATGCACTATTAAACTTCTAGGATAAGGCAAACAGAGACCCGATTAGATCATTTAACGTTATGGTTAATAAAAGAATTCAGCGAAATTCTATCACATTTGTTCAATTTACGTCGTTCCTATTTCAGATAGCATACTGGGCTAGGCGGCATCTTAAAGCGCGTGGAATGGCGAGTAAAATGCACTATTAAACTTCTTGGGTAGGGCGAACAGAGACCCGATTAGAGCATTTTATATTTTGTTTAATATAAGATTTCAGGGAAATTCTATCACATTTGTTCAGTTTACGTCGCTCCTATTTCAGATAGCGTACTGGGCTAGGCGGCATCTTAAAGCGCGTGGAATGTCGAGTAAAATGAACTACTAAACTTCTCGGATAGGGCTAACAGAGACCCGATTAGGTCATTTTATATTATGGTTAATATAAGAATTCTGCGTAATTCTATCACATTTGTTCAATTTATGTCGCTCCTATTTCAGATAGCAAATTGGGCTAGGCGGCACCTTAAAGCACACGAAGTGACGTGTAAAAGGCACTATTAAACTTGTCGGATAGGGCAATCTGAGACCCGATTAGGTCATCTTATATTATGGTTAATATAAGAATTCAGCGAAATTCTATCACATTTGTTCAATTTACGTCGCCCCTATTTCAGATAGCGTATCGGGCTAAGCGGCATCTTAAAGCGAATGAAATGTCGAGTAAAATGCACTACTAAACTTCTAGGATAGGGCAATCAGAGACCCGGTAAGGTCAGCTTATGTTTTGATTAATTTAAGGATGCAGCGTAATTCTATCACATTTGTTCAATTTACGTCGCTCCTATTTCAGATAGCGTATTGAGCTAGGCGGCATCTTAAGGCCCGTCGTATGACGAGTAAAATGCACTACTAACCTTCTATGATAGGGTAATCAGAGACCCGATTAGATCATTTTATATTATGGTTAATATAAAAATTCTGCGAAATTCAATCACATTTGTTCAATTTACGTCGCTGCTATTTCTGAACGCGTATCGGGCTATGTGGCATCTTAAAGCGCATGAAATGTCGAGTAAAATGCACTACTAAACTTCTAGGGTAGGGCAAACACAGACCCGATTAGATCATTTTCCATTATGGTTAATTTAAGAATTCAGCGAAACTCTATCACACTTGTTCAATTTACGTAGCTCCAATTTCAGATAGCGTATTGGGCTAGTATGCACCGTAAAAGCGCATGAAATGACGAGTAAAATGCACTATTAAACTTCTATGATAGGGCAATCAGAGACCCCATTAGATCATTTTATATTATGGTTAATTTAAGAATTCGTCGTAACTCTATCACATTTGGTCAATTTACGTAGCTCCAGTTTCAGATAGTGGTTTGGGCTAGGAGGCCCCTTAAAGCGCATGAAAAGACAAGTAAAATGCACTATTAAACTTCCATGATAGGGCAATCGGTGACCCGAATAGACCATTTTATATTATGGTTAATATAAGAATGCAGCGTAAATGAACCACATTTATTCAATTTACGTCGCTCCTATTTCCGATAGCGTATTGGGCTAAACAGAATCTTAATGGGCATGAAATATCGATTAAAATGCACTATTAAACTTCTATGATAGGGCAATCGGAGACCCGATTAGATCAATTTATATTATGGTTAATATATGGATGCAGCGTAATTGAACCACATCTGTTCAATTTACGTCGCTCCTATTTCAGATAGCGTATTGGTCTAAGCGGCATATTAAAGCGCACGAAATGTCTATTAAAATACACTACTAAACTTCTAGGATGGGGCAATCAGAGACCCGATTAGATCATCGTATATTATGATTAATTTAAGAATTCGTCGTAACTCGATCACATTTGTTCAATTTACGTCGCTCCTATTTCAGATAGCGTATTGGGCTATGCGTCACCTTAAAGCGCATGAAATGACGAGTAGAATGCACTATTAAACTTCTAGCGTAGGGCAAACAGTGACCCGATTAGATCATTTTCCATTATGGTTAATTTAAGAATTCAGCGAAACTCTATCACACTTGTTCAATTTACCTCGCCCCTATTTCAGATAGCGTATTTGTCTAAGCGGCATCTTACAGCGCGTGAAATGTCGAGCAAAATGCACTACAAAACTTCTGGGATAGGGCAATCAGAGACCCGATTAGGTCATCTTATATTATGATTAATATAAGAATTCAGCGTAAATCTAGAACATTTGTTCAATTTACGTCGCTCGTATTTCAGATAGCGTATTGGTCTAAGCGGCATGTTAAAGCGCACGAAAGGTCTATTAAAATACACTACTAAACTTCTAGGATGGGGCAATCAGAGACCCGGTAAGGTCAGCTTATGTTTTGATTAATTTAAGGATGCAGCGTAATCCATCACATTTGTTCAATTTACGTCGCTCCTATTTCAGATAGCGTATTGAGCTAGGCGGCATCTTAAGGCCCGTGGTATGACGAGTAAAATGCACTACTATCCTTCTATGATAGGGTAATCAGAGACCCGATTAGATCATTTTATATTATGGTTAATATAAGAATTCTGCGAAATTCTATCACATTTGTTCAATTTACGTCGCTGCTATTTCTGATAGCGTATCGGGCTATGCGGCATCTTAAAGCGCATGAAATGTCGAGTAAAATGCACTACTAAACTTCTAGGGTAGGGCAATCAGAGACCCGATTAGATCATTTTATATTATGGTTAATTTAAGAATTCGTCGTAACTCGATCACATTTGGTCAACTTACGTAGCTCCAGTTTCAGATAGGGTTTGAGATAGGAGGCACCTTATAGCACATGAAAAGACAAGTAAAATGCACTATTAAACTTCCATGATAGGGCAAACGGAGACCCGAGTAGACCATTTTATATTATGGTTAATATAAGAATGCAGCGTAAATGAACCACATTTATTCAATTTACGTCGCTCCTATTTCCGATAGCGTATTGGGCTAGGCGTCACCTTAAAGCGCATGACATGACGAGTAGAATGCACTATTAAACTTCTAGCGTAGGGCAAACAGTGACCCGATTAGATCATTTTCCATTATGGTTAATTTAAGAATTCAGCGAAACTCTATCACACTTGTTCAATTTACGTCGCCCCTATTTCAGATAGCGTATTTGTCTAAGCGGCATCTTACAGCGCGTGAAATGTCGAGCAAAATGCACTACTAAACTTCTAGGATGGGGCAATCAGAGACCCGATTAGATTATTTTAAATTGTGGTTAATATAAGAATTCAACGTAATTTTATCACATTTGTTCAATTTATGTCGCTCCAATTTCCGATAGCGCATTCGGCTAGGCGGCACCTTAAAGCGCATGAAATGTCGAGTAAAATGCACTGCTAAGCTTCTCGGGTAGGGCAATCAGAGACCTGATTAGGTCATTTATATTATGGTTAATATAAGAATTCAGCGAAATTTTATCACATTTGTTCAATTTACGTCGCCCCTATTTCAGGTAGCGTACTGGGCTAGGCGCCATCTTAAAGCGCGTGGAATGGCGAGTAAAATGCACTATTAAACTTCTAGGGTAGGGCAAACAGAGACCCGATTAGATCATTTTATATTATGGTTAATTTATCAATTCAGCGAAATTCTATCACATTTGTTCAATTTACGTCGCTCCTATTTCAGACAGCGTACTGGGCTAGACGGCAACTTAAAGCGCGTGGAATGGCGAGTAAAATGCACTATTAAACTTCTATGATAGGGCAATCAGAGACCCGATTAGATCATTTTATATTTTGGTTAATATAAGAATTCAGCGAAATACTATCACAATTGTTCAATTTACGTCACTCCGATATCAGATAGCGTATTCGGCTAAGCAGCATCGCAAAGCGCATGAAATGACGAGTGAAATGCACTATTAAACTTCTAGGGTAGGGCAAACAGGGACCCGATTAGATCATTTTATATTACGGTTAATATAAGAATTCAGCGTAATACTATCACATTTGTTCAACTTACGTCACTCCTATTTCAGATAGCGCACTGGGCTAGGCGGCATGTTAAAGCGCGTGGAATGGCGAGTAAAATGCACTATATAAACTTCTATGATAGGGCAATCAGAGACCCGATTAGATCATTTTATATTTTGGTTAATATAAGAATTCAGCGAAATACTATCACAATTGTTCAATTTACGTCACTCCGATATCAGATAGCGTATTCGGCTAAGCAGCATCTCAAAGCGCATGCAATGGCGAATAAAATGCACTATTACACTTCTAGACTAGGCCGAACAGAGACCCGATTAGATCATTTTACATTATGGTTAATAAATGAATTCACTGAAATTCTATCACATTTGTTCAATTTACGTCGCTCCTATTTCAGATAGCGTATTGGGCTAAGCGGCATGTCAAAGCGCATGAAATGACGAGTAAAATGCACTATTAAACTTCTAGGGTACGGCAAACAGAGACCCGAATAGATCATTTTATATTATGGTTAATTTAAGAATTCAGCGAAATTCTATCACATTTGTTCAATTTACGTCGCTCCAGTTTCAGATAGCCTACTGGGCTAGGCGGTATCTTAAAGCGCGTGGAATGACGAGTAAAATGCACTATTAAACTTCTATGATAGGGCAATCAGAGACCCGATTAGATCATTTTATATTTTGGTTAATATAAGAATTCAGCGAAGTTCTATCACATTTGTTCAATTTACGTCGCTCCTATTTCAGATAGCTTATTGGGCTAAGCGGCATCGCAAAGCGCATGAAATGACGAGTGAAATGCACTATTAAACTTCTAGGGTAGGGCAAACAGGGACCCGATTAGATCATTTTATATTCTGGTTAATTTAAGAATTCAGCAAAATTCTATCACATTTGTTCAATTTACGTCGCTCCTATTTCAAATAGCGTTCTCGGCTAGGCGGCATCTTAAAGCGCGTGGAATGGAGAGTAAAATGAACTATTAAACTTCTATGATACGGCAATCAGAGACCCGATTAGATCCTATTATATTTTGGTTAATATAAGAATTCAGCGAAATTCTATCACATTTGTTCAATTTACGTCGCTCCTATTTCAGATAGCGTATTGGGCTAAGCGGCATCTCAAAGCGCATGAAATGGCGAGTAAAATGCACTATTAAACTTCTAGGATAAGGCAAACAGAGACCCGATTAGATCATTTTATATTTTCGTTAATTTAAGAATTCAGCAGAATTCTATCACACTTGTTCAATTTACGTCGCTCCTCTTTCAGATAGCGTATTGGGCTAAGCGGCATCTTAAAGCGCGCGGAATGGCGAGTAAAATCCACTATTAAACTTCTATGATAGGGCAATCAGAGACCCGGTTAGATCATTTTATATTTTGTTTACTATAACATTTCAGGGAAATTCTATCACATTTGTTCAATTTACTTCGCTCCTATTTCAGATAGCGTATTGGGCTAAGCGGCATCTCAAAGCGCAAGAAATGGCCAGTAAAATGCACTATTAAACTTCTAGGGTAGGGCAAACAGGGACCCGATTAGATCATTTTATATTCTGGTTAATTTAAGAATTCAGCAAAATTCTATCACATTTGTTCAATTTACGTCGCTCCTATTTCAAATAGCGTTCTCGGCTAGGCGGCATCTTAAAGCGCGTGGAATGGAGAGTACAATGAACTATTAAACTTCTATGATAGGGCAATCAGAGACCCGATTACATCATTTTATATTATGGTTAATTTAAGAATTCAGCAAAATTCTATCACATTTGTTCAATTTACGTCGCTCCTATTTCAGATAGCTATTGGGCTAAGCGGCATCTCAAAGCGCATTAAATGACGAGAGAAATGCACTATTAAACTTCTTGGGTAGGGCGAACAGAGACCCGATTACATCATTTTATATTATGGTTAATTTAAGAATTCAGCAACATTCTATCACATTTTTTCAATTTACGTCGCTCCTATTTCAGATAGCGTACTGGGCTGGGCGGTATCTTAAAGCGCGTGGAAAATACGAGTAAAATGCACTATTAAACTTCTATGATAGGGCAATCAGAGACCCGATTACATCATTTTATATTATGGTTAATTTAAGAATTCAGCAAAATTCTATCACATTTTTTCAATTTACGTCGCTCCTATTTCAGATAGCGTACTGGGCTGGGCGGTATCTTAAAGCGCGTGGAATTACGAGTAAAATGCACTATTAAACTTCTATGATAGGGCAATCAGAGACCCGATTAGATCCTATTATATTTTGGTTAATATAAGAATTCAGCGAAATTCTATCACATTTGTTCAATTTACGTCGCTCCTATTTCAGATAGCGTATTGGGCTAAGCGGCATCTCAAAGCGCATGAAATGGCGAGTAAAATGCACTATTAAACTTCTAGGATAAGGCAAACAGAGACCCGATTAGATCATTTTATATTTTGGTTAATTTAAGAATTCAGCAGAATTCTATCACATTTGTTCAATTTACGTCGCTCCTCTTTCAGATAGCGTATTGGGCTAAGCGGCATCTTAAAGCGCGCGGAATGGCGAGTAAAATCCACTATTAAACTTCTATGATAGGGCAATCAGAGACCCGGTTAGATCATTTTATATTTTGTTTACTATAACATTTCAGGGAAATTCTATCACATTTGTTCAATTTACGTCGCTCCTATTTCAGATAGCGTATTGGGCTAAGCGGCATCTCAAAGCGCATGAAATGGCGAGTAAAATGCACTATTAAACTTCTAGGATAAGGCAAACAGAGACCCGATTAGATCATTTTATATTTTGGTTAATTTAAGAATTCAGCAGAATTCTATCACATTTGTTCAATTTACGTCGCTCCTATTTCAAATAGCGTTCTCGGCTAGGCGGCATCTTAAAGCGCGTGGAATGGAGAGTAAAATGAACTATTAAACTTCTATGATAGGGCAATCAGAGACCCGATTAGATCCTATTATATTTTGGTTAATATAAGAATTCAGCGAAATTCTATCACATTTGTTCAATTTACGTCGCTCCTATTTCAGATAGCGTATTGGGCTAAGCGGCATCTCAAAGCGCATGAAATGGCGAGTAAAATGCACTATTAAACTTCTAGGATAAGGCAAACAGAGACCCGATTAGATCATTTTATATTTTGGTTAATTTAAGAATTCAGCAGAATTCTATCACATTTGTTCAATTTACGTCGCTCCTATTTCAGATAGCGTACTGGGCTGGGCGGTATCTTAAAGCGCGTGGAAAATACGAGTAAAATGCACTATTAAACTTCTATGATAGGGCAATCAGAGACCCGGTTAGATCATTTTATATTTTGTTTACTATAACATTTCAGGGAAATTCTATCACATTTGTTCAATTTACTTCGCTCCTATTTCAGATAGCGTATTCGGCTAAGCGGCATCTCAAAGCGCAAGAAATGGCCAGTAAAATGCACTATTAAACTTCTAGGGTACGGCACACAGAGACCCGATTAGATCATTTCATATTATGGTTAATTTAAGAATTCAGAAAAATTCTATCACATTTGTTCAATTTACGTCGCTCCTATTTCAGATAGCGTACTCTGATAGGCGGCATCTTAAAGCGCGTGGAATGGCGAGTAAAATGCACTATTAAACTTCTATGATAGGGCAATCAGAGACCAGATTAGATCATTTTATATTTTGGTTAATACAAGAATTCAGCGAAATTCTATCACATTTGTTCAATTTACGTCGCTCCTATTTCAGATAGCGTATTGGGCTAAGCGGCATCTCAAAGCGCATGAAATGGCAAGTAAAATGCACTATTAAACTTCTAGGGTATGGCAATCAGAGACCCGGTTAGATCATTTTATATTTTGGTTAATTTAAGGATTCAGCAGAATTCTATCACATTTGTTCAATTTACGTCGCTCCTCTTTCAGATAGCGTATTGGGCTAAGCGGCATCTTAAAGCGCGCGGAATGACGAGTAAAATGCACTGTTAACCTTCTATGATAGGGCAATCAGAGACCCGATTAGAGCATTTTATATTATGGTTAATATAAGAATTCAGCGAAATTCTATCACATTTGTTCAACTTACGTCGCTCCTATTTCAGATAGCATATTGTGCTAAGCGGCATCTCAAAGCGCATGAAATGACGAGTGAAATGCACTATTAAACTTCTAGGGTAGGGCGAAGAAAGACCCGATTAGATCATTTTACATTAAGGTTAATATAAGAATTCAGCGAAATTCTATCACATTTGTTCAATTTACGTCGCTCCTATTTCAGATAGCGTATTGGGCTAAGCTGCATCTCAAAGCGCAAGAAATGGCTCGTAAAATGCACTATTAAACTTCTAGGGTATGGCAAACAGAGACCGGATTAGATCATTTTATATTTTGGTTAATATAAGAATTCAGCGAAATTCTATCAGATTTGTTCAATTTACGTCGATCCTATTGCAGATAGCGTATTGGGCTAAGCGGCATCTCAAAGCGCATGAAATGGCGAGTAAAATGCACTATTAAACTTCTAGGGTAATGCAAACAGAGACCCGATTAGATCATTTTATATTACGGTTAATATAAGAATTCAGCGTAATTCTATCACATTTGTTCAATATACGTCGCTCCTATTTCAGATAGTGTACTGGGCTAGGCGGCATCTTAAAGCGCGTGGAAAATACGAGTAAAATGCACTGTTAACCTTCTATGATAGGGCAATCAGAGTCCCGTTTAGATCATTTTATATTTTGTTTAATATAAGATTTCATGGAAATTCTATCACATTTGTTCAATTTACGTCCCTCCTATTTCAGATAGCTATTGGGCTAAGCGGCATCTCAAAGCGCATTAAATGACGAGAGAAATGCACTATTAAACTTCTTGGGTAGGGCGAACAGAGACCCGATTACATCATTTTATATTATGGTTATTTTAAGAATTCAGCATCATTCTATCACATTTTTTCAATTTACGTCGCTCCTATTTCAGATAGCGTACTGGGCTGGGCGGTATCTTAAAGCGCGTGGAAAATACGAGTAAAATGCACTATTAAACTTCTATGATAGGGCAATCAGAGACCCGATTACATCATTTTATATTATGGTTAATTTAAGAATTCAGCAAAATTCTATCACATTTTTTCAATTTACGTCGCTCCTATTTCAGATAGCGTACTGGGCTGGGCGGTATCTTAAAGCGCGTGGAATTACGAGTAAAATGCACTATTAAACTTCTGTGATAGGGCAATCAGAGACCCGATTAGATCCTATTATATTTTGGTTAATATAAGAATTCAGCGAAATTCTATCACATTTGTTCAATTTACGTCGCTCCTATTTCAGATAGCGTATTGGGCTAAGCGGCATATCAAAGCGCATGAAATGGCGAGTAAAATGCACTATTAAACTTCTAGGATAAGGTAAGCAGAGACCCGATTAGATCATTTTATATTTTGGTTAATTTAAGAATTCAGCAGAATTCTATCACATTTGTTCAATTTACGTCGCTCCTCTTTCAGATAGCGTATTGGGCTAAGCGGCATCTTAAAGCGCGCGGAATGGCGAGTAAAATCCACCATTAAACTTCTATGATAGGGCAATCAGAGACCCGGTTAGATCATTTTATATTTTGTTTACTATAACATTTCAGGGAAATTCTATCACATTTGTTCAATTTACTTCGCTCCTATTTCAGATAGCGTATTGGGCTAAGCGGCATCTCAAAGCGCAAGAAATGGCCAGTAAAATGCACTATTAAACTTCTAGGGTAGGGCACACAGAGACCCGATTAGATCATTTCATATCATGGTTAATTTAAGAATTCAGAAAAATTCTATCACATTTGTTCAATTTACGTCGCTCCTATTTCAGACAGCGTACTCGGATAGGCGGCATCTTAAAGCGCGTGGAATGGCGAGTAAAATGCACTATTAAACTTCTATGATAGGGCAATCAGAGACCAGATTAGATCATTTTATATTTTGGTTAATACAAGAATTCAGCGAAATTCTATCACATTTGTTCAATTTACGTCGCTCCTATTTCAGATAGCGTATTGGGCTAAGCGGCATCTCAAAGCGCATGAAATGGCAAGTAAAATGCACTATTAAACTTCTAGGGTATGGCAATCAGAGACCCGGTTAGATCATTTTATATTTTGGTTAATTTAAGAATTCAGCAGAATTCTATCACATTTGTTCAATTTACGTCGCTCCTCTTTCAGATAGCGTATTGGGCTAAGCGGCATCTTAAAGCGCGCGGAATGACGAGTAAAATGCACTGTTAACCTTCTATGATAGGGCAATCAGAGACCCGATTAGAGCATTTTATATTTTGGTTAATATAAGAATTCAGCTAAATTCTATCACATTTGTTCAATTTACGTCGCTCCTATTTCAGATAGCATATTGTGCTAAGCGGCATCTCAAAGCGCATGAAATGACGAGTGAAATGCACTATTAAACTTCTAGGGTAGGGCGAAGAAAGACCCGATTATATCATTTTACATTAAGGTTAATATAAGAATTCAGCGAAATTCTATCACATTTGTTCAATTTACGTCGCTCCTATTTCAGACAGCGTACTGGGCTAGGCGGCAACTTAAAGCGCGTGGAATGGCGAGTAAAATGCACTATTAAACTTCTATGATAGGGCAATCAGAGACCCGATTAGATCATTTTATATTTTGTTTAATATAAGAATTCAGCGAAATTCTATCACATTTGTTCAATTTACGTCGCTCCTATTTCAGATAGCTATTGGGCTAAGCGGCATCTCAAAGCGCATTAAATGACGAGAGAAATGCACTATTAAACTTCTTGTGTAGGGCGAACAGAGACCCGATTACATCATTTTATATTATGGTTAATTTAAGAATTCAGCAAAATTCTGTCACATTTTTTCAATTTACGTCGCTCCTATTTCAGATAGCGTACTGGGCTAGGCGGCATCTTAAAGCGCGTGGAATGACGAGTAAAATGCACTGTTAAGCTTCTATGATAGGGCAATCAGAGACCCGATTAGATCATTTTATATTTTGGTTAATATAAGAATTCAGCGAAATTCTATCACATTTGTTCAATTTACGTCGCTCCTATTTCAGATAGCTTATTGGGCTAAGCTGCATCGCAAAGCGCATGAAATGACGAATGAAATGCAGTATTAAACTTCTAGGGTAGGGCAAACAGGGACCCGATTAGATCATTTTATATTACGGTTAATATAAGAATTCAGCGTAATACTATCACATTTGTTCAACTTACGTCACTCCTATTTCAGATAGCGCACTGGGCTAGGCGGCATGTTAAAGCGCGTGGAATGGCGAGTAAAATGCACTATATAAACTTCTATGATAGGGCAATCAGAGACCCGATTAGATCATTTTATATTTTGGTTAATATAAGAATTCAGCGAAATACTATCACAATTGTTCAATTTACGTCGCTCCGATATCAGATAGCGTATTCGGCTAAGCAGCATCTCAAAGCGCATGCAATGGCGAATAAAATGCACTATTACACTTCTAGACTAGGCCGAACAGAGACCCGATTAGATCATTTTACATTATGGTTAATAAATGACTTCACTGAAATTCTATCACATTTGTTCAATTTACGTCGCTCCTATTTCAGATAGCGTATTGGGCTAAGCGGCATGTCAAAGCGCATGAAATGGCGAGTAAAATGCACTATTAAACTTCTAGGGTACGGCAAACAGAGACCCGATTAGATCATTTTATATTATGGTTAATTTAAGAATTCAGCGAAATTCTATCACATTTGTTCAATTTACGTCGTTCCAGTTTCAGATAGCCTACTGGGCTAGGCGGCATCTTAAAGCGCGTGGAATGACGAGTAAAATGCACTGTTAACCTTCTATGATAGGGCAATCAGAGTCCCGTTTAGATCATTTTATATTTTGTTTAATATAAGATTTCATGGAAATTCTATCACATTTGTTCAATTTACGTCGCTCCTATTTCAGATAGCTATTGGGCTAAGCGGCATCTCAAAGCGCATTAAATGACGAGAGAAATGCACTATTAAACTTCTTGGGTAGGGCGAACAGAGACCCGATTACATCATTTTATATTATGGTTAATTTAAGAATTCAGCAACATTCTATCACATTTTTTCAATTTACGTCGCTCCTATTTCAGATAGCGTACTGGGCTGGGCGGTATCTTAAAGCGCGTGGAAAATACGAGTAAAATGCACTATTAAACTTCTATGATAGGGCAATCAGAGACCCGATTAGATCATTTTATATTTTGGTTAATATAAGAATTCAGCGAAATTCTATCACATTTGTTCAATTTACGTCGCTCCTATTTCAGATAGCTTATTGGGCTAAGCGGCATCGCAAAGCGCATGAAATGACGAGTGAAATGCACTATTAAACTTCTAGGGTAGGGCAAACAGGGACCCGATTAGATCATTTTATATTATGGTTAATTTAAGAATTCAGCGAAATTCTATCACATTTGTTCAATCTACGTCGCTCCTATTTCAGATAGCGTATTGGGCAAGGCGGCATCTTAAAGCGCATGGAATGACGAGTAATATGCACTACTAACCTTCCATGATAGTGGAATCAAAGACCCGATTACTGCACTCTATATTATGGTTAATACAAGAATTCTGCGTAGTTCTATCACATTTGATCAATTTATGTCGCTCCTATTTCAGATAGCGTATTGCGCCAGGCGGCACCTTAAAGCGCATGAAAGGACGAGTAAAATGCACTATTAAACTTCTATGATAGGGCAATCAGAGACCCGTTTAGGTCATCTTAAATTATGATTAATATATGGATGCAGCGAAATTCTATCACACTTGTTCAATCTACGTCGCTCCTATTTCAGATAGCGCATTGGGTTAGGCGGCATCTTAAAGCGCGTGGATTGTCGAGTAAAATGCACTACTAACCTTCTATGATAGGGCAATCAGAGACCCGATTAGATCATTTTAGATTGTGGTTAATATAAGAATTCAGCGTAATTTTTTTCACATTTGTTCAATTTACGTCGCCCCTATTTCAGATAGCGTCCTCGGCTAGGAGGCATCTTAAAGCGCATGAAATGTCGAGTAAAATGCACTATTAAACTTCTACGATAGGGCAATCAGACACCCGTTTCGATCATTTTATATTATTGTTAATACAAGAATTCAGCGTAATTTTATAACATTTGTGCAATTTACGTCGCCCCTATTTCAGATAGCGTATTGGGCTAGGTGGTATCTTAAAGCGCATGAAATGTCGAGTAAAATGCACTACTAAACTTCTAGAATAGGGCAAACAGAGACCCGATAAGGTCATCTTATATTATGATTAATATAAGGATGCAGCGTAATTCTATCACATTTGTCCAATTTTCGTCGCTATTACTTCAGATAGCGTATTGGGCTATGCGGCATCTTAAAGCGCGTGGAATGACGAGTAAAATGCACTACTAACCTGCTATGATAGGGCAATCAGAGACCCGATTAGATCAATTTATATTATGGTTAATATAAGAATCCTGCATAATTCTATCACGTTTGTTCTATTTACGTCGCCCCTATTTCAGATAGCGTATTGGGCTAGGTGGCATCTTAAGGCGCATGAAATTTCGAGTAAAATGCACTATTAAGCTTCTAGGTTAGGGCAAACAGAGACCCGATTAGATCATTTTATGTTATGGTTAATTTAAGAATACAGCGAAATTCTATCACATTTGTTCAATTTACGTCGCTCCTATTTCAGATAGCGTATTGGGCTAACCGGTACCTTAAAGCGCGTGGAATGACGAGTAAAATGCACTGCTAACCTTCTATGATAGTGCAATCAACGACCCGATTAGATCATTCTATGTTATGGTTAATACAAGAATTCTGCGTAATACCATCACATATGTTCAATTTACGTTGCTCCTATTTCAGATAGCGTATTGGCCAAAGCGGCATCTTAAAGCGCATGAAATCACGAGTAAAATGCACTATTAAGCTTCTATGATAGGGCAAACAGAGACCCGATTAGATCATTTTATGTTATGGTTAATTTAAGAATACAGCGAAATTCTATCACATTTGTTCAATTTACGTAGCTCCAATTTCAGATAGCGTATGGGGCTGGGCGGCATCTTAAAGCGCATGAAATGGCGAGTAAAATGCACTACTAACCTTCTATGATAGGGCAATTAGAGACCCAAATAGATCATATTATATTATGGTTAATATAAGAATTCTGCATAATTCTATCACATTTGTTCAATTTACGTCGCTCCTATTTCAGATAGCGTATTGCACTTAGCGGCATCCTAAAGCGCATGAAATGTCGAGTAAAATGCTCTGTTAAACTTCTAGGATAGGGAAATCAGTGACCCGATAATGTCATCTTATATTATGATTAATATAAGGATGCAACGTAATTTTATCACATTTGTTCAATTTACGTCGCTCCTATTTCAGATAGCGTATTGGGCTAGGCGGCATCTTAATGCGCGTAGAATGACGAGTAAAATGCACTATTAAGCTTCTATGATAGGACAATCAAAGACCCGTTTAGATCATTTTATATTATTGTTAATATAAGAATTCAGCGAACTTTTATCACATTTGTTCAATTTACGTCGCCCCTATTTCAGATATCGTATTGGGCTAGGCGGCATCTTAAAGCGCATGAAATGTCGAGTAAAATGCACTATTAAACTTCTATGATAGGGCAATCAAAGACCCGATAAGATCATTTTATATTATGGTTAATATAAGAATTCAGCGTAATTTTATCACATTTGTTCAATATACGTCGCCCCTATTTCACATACCGTATTGGGCTACGCGGCATCTTAAAGCGCATGAAATGTCGAGTAAAATGCACTATTAAACTTCTAGGGTAGAGCTGACAGAGACCCGATTAAATCATTTTATATTATGGTTAATTTAAGAATGCAGCGTAATTCTATCACAGTTGTTCAATCTACGTAGCTCCAATATCAGATATCGTATTGGGCTAGGCGGCATCTTAAAGCGCATGGAATGACGAGTAAAATGCACTATTAAACTTCTATGATAAGCTAAGGAGAGACCCGATTAGATCATTCTATATTATGGTTCATATAAGAATTCTGCGTAATTCTATCAGATTTGTTCAATTTACGTCGCCCCTATTTGAGATAGCGAATTGGGCTAGGTGGCATCTTAAAGCGCATGAAATGTCGAGTAAAATGCACTATTAAACTTCTACGATAGGGCAATCAGAGACCCGATTAGATCATTTTATATTATGGTTAATTTAAGAATTCAGCGAAACTCTATCACAGTTGTTCAATTTACGTAGCTCCAATATCAGATAGCGTAATGGGCTAGGCGGCACCTTAAAGCGCATGAAATGACGAGTTAAATGCACTATTAAACTTCTATGATAGGACAATCAGAGACCCGATTAGATCATTTTAAATTATGGTTAATATAAGAATTCTGCGTAATTCTATCACATTTGTGCAATTTACGACCCTTCTATTTCAGATAGCGTATTGGGCGAGGCGGCATCTTAAAGCGCATGAAATGTCGTGTAAAATGCACTAGTAAACTTCTATGATAAGGCAATCAGAGACCCGATTAGATCATTTTTTGTTTTGGTTAATATAAGAATTCAGCGAAATTCTGTCACATTTGTTCAATTGACGTCGCTCCTATTTCAGATAGCGTTTTGGGCTAACCGGCATCTCAAAGCGCATGAAATGACGAGTAAAATTCGCCATTAACCTTCTATGATAGGGCAAACAGAGACCCGATTAGATCATTTTATATTATGATTAATATAAGAATTCTGCGTAATTCTATCACATTTGTTCAATTTACGTCGCTCCTATTTCAGATAGTATATTGGTCTAGGCGGCATCTTAAAGCGCATGGAGTGTCGAGTAAGATTCACTACTAACCTTCTATGATAGGGCAATCAGAGACACGAATAGATCATTTTATATTATGGTTTATTTAAGAATTCAGCGTAATTCTATCACATTTGAGGAATTTAGGTAGCTCCAATATCAGATAGCGGATTGGGCTAGGCGGTACATTAAAGCGCATGGAGTGTCGAGTAAAATGAACATCTAAACTTCTTGGATAGGGCAATCAGAGTCCCGATTAGATAATCTTACATTATTGCTAAGTTAAGAATTCATCGTAACTCTATCACATTTGTTCAATTTACGTCGCTCCAACTCCAGATAGCGTATTGGGCTAACCGGCATCTTAAAGCGCGTGAAATGGCGAGTAAAATACACTATTAAACTTCTAGGGTAGGGCGAACAGAGACCCGATTAAATCATTTTATACTATGGTTAATTTAAGAATGCAGCGTAATTCTATCACAGTTGTTCAATTTACGTAGCTCCAATATCAGATAGCGTATTGGGCTAGGCGTCACCTTAAAGCGCATGAACTCACGAGTAAAATGCACTATTAAGCATATATGATAGGGTAATCAGAGACCCGATTAGATCATTATATACTATGGTTAATTTAAGAATTCAGCGAAACTTTATCACACTTGTTCAATTTACGTAGCTCCAATTTCAGATAGCGTATTGGGCTAGGCGGCATCTTAAAGCGCATGAATTGTCGAGTAAAATACACTACTAAACTGCTCGGATAGGGCAATCAGATACCCGATTAGGTCATTTTATATTATTGTTAATATAATAATTCAACGTAATTTTATCACATTTGTTCAATTTATATCGCTCCTATTTCAGATAGCATATTGGGCTGAGCGGCACCTTAAAGCGCATGAAATGACGAGTAAAATGCACTGTTAAACTTCTATGATAGGACAATCAGAGAACCGAATATATCGTATTATATTATGGTTAATATAAGAATTCTGCGTAATTCTATCTCGTTCCTTCAATTTACGTAGCTCCAATTTCAGAAAGCGTATTGGGCTATGCGGCATCTTAAAGCGCATGAAATGACGAGTAAAATGCACTATTAAACTTCTATGATAGGGCAATCAGAGACCCGAATAGATCGTATTATATTATGGTTAATATAAGAATTCTGCGTAATTCTATCACGTTTGTTCAATTTACGTAGCTCCAATTTCAAATAGCGTATTGGGCTATGCGGCATCTTAAGGCGCATGAAATGTCGAGCAAAATGCACTATTAAACTTCTATGATAGGGCAATCAGAGACGGGATTAGATCATTCTATATTATGCTTAATATAAGAATTCTGCGTAATTCTATCACATTTGTTCTATTTACGTCGCTCCTATTTCAGATAGCGTATTGGGCTCAGCGGCATCATAACGCGCATGAAATGTCGAGTAAAATGCACTACTAAACTTCCAGGATAGGGCAATCAGAGACCCGATGAAGTCATCTTATATTATGATCAATATAATAATGCGGCGTAATTCTGTCACATTTGTTCAATTTACGTCGCTCCTATTTCAGATAGCGTATTGGGCTAGGCGGCATCTTAAAGCGTGTAGAATGACGAGTAAAATGCACTACTAACCTTCTATGATAAGGCAATCAACGACCCGATTAGATCATTCTATATTCTGGTTAATATAAGAATCCTGCGTAATTCTACCACGTTTGTTCAATTTACGTAGCTGCAATTTCAGATAGCGTATTGGGCTAGGCGGTATCTGAAAGCGCATGAAATGTCGAGTAAAATGCACTACTAAACTTCTCGGGTAGGGTAATCATAGACCCGATTAGGACATCTTATACTATGGTTAATATAAGAATTCAGCGAAATTTTATCACATTCGCTCAATTTACGTCGCCCCTATTTCAGATAGCGTATTGGGCTAGATGGCATCTTAAAACGCATGAAATGTCGAGTAAAATGCACTGTTAAACTTCTATGGCAGGGCAATCAGAGACCCGATTAGATCATTTTATATTATTGTTAATATAAGTATTCAACGTAATTTTATCACATTTGTTCAATTTATATCGCTCCTATTTCAGATAGCGCATTGGGCTAGGCGGCACCTTAAAGCTCATGAAATGACGAGTAAAATGCACTATTAAACTTCTATGATAGGGCAATCAGAGAACCGAATAGATCGTATTATATTATGGTTAATATCAGAATTCTGCGTAATTCTATCACGTTTGTTCAATTTACGTAGCTCCAATTTCAGATAGCGTATTGGGCTAGCAGGCATCTTCAAGCGCATGAAATGTCGAGTAAAATGCACTATTAATCTCCTATGTCAGGGCAATCAGAGACCCGAATAGATCGGATTATATTATTGTTAATATACGAATTCTGCGTAATTTTATCACATATGTTCAATTTACGTCGCCCCTATTTCAGATAGCGTATTGGGCTAGGTGGAACCATAAAGCGCATCAAATGTCGAGTAACATGCACTACTAAACTTCTCGGATAGGGCAATCAGAGACCCGATTAGGTCATCTTATATTATGGTTAATATAAGAATTCAGCGAAATTTTATCACATTTGTTCAATTTATGTCGCCCCCATTTCAGATGGCGTATTGTGCTAGGCGGCATCTTAAAGCGCGTGGAATGACGAGTAAAATGCACTATTAACCTTCTATGATAGGGCAATCAGAGACATGATTAGATCATTTTATATTATGGTTAATATGAGGCTTAGCGTAATTCTATCACATTTGTTCAATTTACGGCGGTCCTATTTCAGATAGCGTATTGTGCTAAGCGGCCTCTTAAAGCGCATGAAATGACGAGTTTAATGCACTATCAAACTTCTTTGAAAGGGCAATCAGAGACCCGTATAGATCATATAATATTATGGTTAATATAAGAATTCTACGTAATTCTTTCACATCTGTTCAATTTCCGTCGATCCTGTTTCATACAGCGTATTGTGCTAAGCGGACTCTTAAGGCGCATGAAATGGCGAGCAAAATGCACTACTAAACTTCTATGATAGGGCAATCGGAGACCCGAGTAGATCATATTATATTAATGTTAATATAAGAATTCTGCGTAATTCTATCACATTTGTTCAATTTACGTCGCCCCTATTTCAGATAGTGTATTGGGCTAGGTGGCATCTTAAAGCGCATGATATGTCGAGTAAAATGCACTATTAAACTTCGAGGGAAGGGCGAACAGAGACGCGATTAGATCATTTGATATTATTGTTAATATAAGAATTCAACGTAAGTTTATCACATTTGTTCAATTTATATCGCTCCTATTTCGGATTGCGTATTGGGCTAGGCGTCTCCATAAAGCGCATGAAATGACGAGTAAAATGCACTATTAAACTTCTATGATAGGGCAACCAGAGACACGTTTAGATCATTTTATATTATTGTTAATATATGAATTCAACGTACTTTTATCACATGTGTTCAATTTACGTAGCTCCAATTTCAGATAGCGTATTGGACTAGGCGGCATCTTAAAGCGCATGAAATGTCGAGTAAAATGCACTACTAACCTTCTATGGTAGGGCAATCAGAGACCCGAATAGATCATATTATATTATGGTTAATATAAGAATTCTGCGTAATCCTATCACATTTGTTCTATTTACGTCGCTCCTATTTCAGATTGGGTACTGGGATAGGTGGCATCTTAAAGCGCATGAAATCACGAGTAAAATGCACTACTAAACTTCTCGGATATGGCAATCAGACGCCCGATTAGGGCATCTTATATTATGATTAATATAAGAATTCAGCGTAATCCTATCACATTTGTTCTATTTACGTCGCTCCTATGTCAGATAGCGTATTGGGCTAAGCGGCATCTCAAAGCGCATGAAGTGCCGAGTAAAATGCACTATTAACCTGCTAGGATAGGTCGAACTGAGAACAGATTAGATCGTTTTATATTATGTTTAATATAAGAATTCTGCGTAATTCTATCACATTTGTTCAATTTACGTCGCTCCTATTTCAGATTGGGTACTGGGATAGGTGGCATCTTAAAGCGCACGAAATCACGAGTAAAATGCACTACTAAACTTCTCGGATATGGCAATCAGACGCCCGATTAGGGCATCTTATATTATGATTAATATAAGAATTCAGCGTAATCCTATCACATTTGTTCTATTTACGTCGCTCCTATTTCAGATAGCGTATTGGGCTAAGCGGCATCTCAAAGCGCATGAAGTGCCGAGTAAAATGCACTATTAACCTGCTAGGATAGGTCGAACTGAGAACAGATTAGATCATTTTATATTATGTTTAATATAAGAATTCTGCGTAATTCTATCACATTTGTTCAATTTACGTCGCTCCTATTTCAGATTGGGTACTGGGATAGGTGGCATCTTAAAGCGCACGAAATCACGAGTAAAATGCACTACTAACCTTCTAGGATAGGGCAATCAGAGGCCCGATTAGATCATCTTATGTTATGATTAATATAAGAATTTAGCGTAATTCTAACACGTTTGTTCAATTCACGTCGCCCCTACTACAGATAGCGTATTGGGCTAGTCGGCATCTTAAAGCGCATGAAATGACGAGTAAAATGCACTATTAAACTTCTATGGTACGGCCATCAGAGACCCGACTAGATCATATTATATTACGGTTAATATAAGAATTCTGCGTAATTCTATCACGTTTGTTTAATTTACGTAGCTCCAATTTCAGATTGCGTATTGGGCTGTCTGGAACCTTAAAGAGCATGAAATGGCGAGTAAAATGCACTATTAAACTTCTAGGGTAGGGCAAACCGAGACCCGAGTAGATCATTTTATATTATTGTTAATATAAGAATTCAGCGTTATTCTATCACATTTGTTCAAATTACGTCGCTCCTATTTCAGGTAGCATATTGGGCTTTGCGGCATCTTAAAGCGTATGAAATGGCGAGTAGAATGCACTATTAAACTTCTATGATAGGGCAATCAGAGACCCGATTAGATCATTTTATATTATGGTTAATTTAATAATTCAGCGTAATTCTATCACATTTGTTCAATTTACGTAGCTCCAATTTCAGATAGTTCATTGGGCTAGGCGGCATCTTGAAGCGCGTGGAATGACGAGCAAAATGCACTACTGACCTTCTATGATAGGGCAATCAGAAACCGATTAGATCATTTCATATTATGGTTAATATAAGAATTCAGCGAAATTCTATCATATATGTTCAATTCACGTCGATCCTATTTCAGATAGCGTATTGGGCTAAGCGGCATCTTAAAGCGCATGAACTGTCCAGTAAAATCCACTACTAAACTTCCAGGATAGGGCAATCAGAGACCTGATTAGATCATCTTATATTATGATTAATATAAGGACTCAGTGTAATGCTATCACATTTGTGCAATTTACGACGCTCCTATTTCAGATACCGTATTGGGCTAAACGTCACCTGAAAGCGCATGAAATGGCGAGTAAAATGCACTATTAAGCTTCTATGATAGGGCAATCAGAGACCTGTTTAGATCATCTTATATTATGATTAATATAAGAACTCAGTGTAATTCTATCACATTTGTTCAATTTACGTCGCTCCTATTTCAGATATCGTATTGGCATAAACGGCACCTTAGAGCGCATGAAGTGGCGAGTAAAATGCACTATTAAACTTCTATGATAGGGCAATCAGAGACCCGATTAGATCATTTTATATTATTGTTAATATAAGAATTCAGCGTTATTTTATCACATTTGTTCAATTTACGTCGCCCCTATTTCAGATACCGTATTGGGGAAAACGTCAGCTGAAAGCGCATGAAATGGCGAGTAAAATGCACTATTAAGCTTCTATGATAGGGCAATCAGAGACCCGATCAGATCATTTTATATCATGGTTAATATAAGAATTATGCGTAATTCTATCACATTTGTTCAATTTACGTCGCTCCTATTTCAGATAGCGCATTGGGCTAGGCGGCACCTAAAGCGCATGAAATGTCGTGTAAAATGCGCTATTAAACTTCTATGATAGCGCAATCAGAGACCCGATTAGATCATCTTATATTATGGTTAATTTAAGAATTCGTCGTAACTCTATCGCATTTGTCCAATTTACGTAGCTCCAGCTTCAGATAGCGTATTGGGATAGGCGGCACCTTAAATCGCATAAAATGACGAGTAAAATGCACTATTAAACTTCTAAAATAGGGTAATCGGAGACCCGATGAGATCATTTTAAATTATGGTTAATATAGGAATTCTGGGTAATTCTATCACATTTGTTCAATTTACGACGCTCCTATTTCAGGTGGCGTATTGGGCGAGGCGGCATCTTAAAGCGCATGAAATGTCGAGTAAAATGAACTACTAAACTTCTCGGATAGGGCAATCAGAGACCCGAATAGATCATATTATATTATGGTTAATATAAGAATTCTGCGTAATTCTATCACATTTGTTCTATTTACGTCGCTCCTATTTCAGATAGCGTATTGGGCTAGGCGGCACCTTAAAGCGCATGAAATTACGAGTAAAATGCACTATTAACCTTTATGATAGGGCAATCAGAGACCTGATTAGATCATTTTATATTATGGTTAATATAAGAATTCAGCGTAATTGAACCACATTTACTAAAGTTACGTAGCTCCTACTTCAGATAGCGTAATGGGCTAAGCGGCATCTTAAAGCGCATGATATGTCAAGTAAAATGCACTACTAAGCTTCTAGGATAGGGCAATTAGAGATCCCATTAGGTCATCTTATATAATGGTTAATATAAGAATCCAGCGTAATTCTATCACATTTGTTCAATTTACGTCGCTCCTATTTCAAATAGCGTATTCTGCTAAGCGGCACCTCAAAGCGCATGCAATGACGAGTAACATGCACTATTAAACTTCTATGATAGGGCAATCAGAGACCCGAATAGATCGTATTATATTATGGTTAATAGAAGAATTCTGCGTAATTCTATCACGTCTGTTCAATTTACTTAGCTCCAATTTCAGATAGCGCATTGAACTTGGCGGCATTTTAAAGCGCATTAAATGTCGAGTAAAACGCACTACTAAACATCTCGGATAGGGCAATCAGAGACCCGAATAGATCATATTATATTATGGTTAATTTAAGAATTCAGCGTAATTCTATCACATTTGTTCTATTTATGTCGCTCCTATTTCAGATAGCGTATTGGGATAGGCGGCACCTTAAAGCGCATGAAGTGTCGAGTAAAATGCACTACTCACCTTCTATAATAGGGCAATCAAAGACCCGATTAGATCATTCTATATTATGGTTAATATAAGATTTCAGCGAAATTCTATCACATTTGTCCAATTTACGACGCTCCTATTTCAGATAGCGTATTGGGCTGTGCGGCATCTTAAAACGCACGAAATGTCGAGTAAAATGCACTACTAATCTTCTCGGATAGGGAAGGCAGAGACCCGATTAGGTCATCTTATATTATGATTAATATAAGGATTTCGCGTAATTCTATCAGATTTGTCCAATTTACGTCGTTCCTATTTCAGATAGCGTATTGGGCTAAGCGGCACCTTAAAGCGCATGAAATGGCGAGTAAAATGCACTATGAAACTTCTATGATTGGGCAATCAGCGACCCGAATAGATCGTATTATATTATGGTTAATATAAGAATTCAGCGAAATTCTATCACATTTGTTCAATTGACGTCGCTCCTATTTTACATAGCGTATTGGGCCAAGCGGCACCTTAAAGCGCTTGAAATGTCGAGTAACATGCACTACTAAACTTCTAGGATAGGGCAATCAGTGACCCGATTAGATCATCTTATATTATGATTAATATAAGAATTCAGCGTAATTCTATCACATTTGTTCAATTTACGTCGCTCCTATTTCAGATAGGGTATTGGTCTAAGCGGCATCTTACAGCGCATGAAATGACGAGTAAAATGCACTACTAAACTTCTTTGATACAGCAATCGGAGACCCGATTAGATAATTTAATATTATTCTTAATATAAGAAGTCACCGCAATTCTAACACATTTGTTCAATTCATGTCGCTCCAACTTCAGATTGCGTATTGGGCTAGGCGGCACATTAAGGCAGCATGAAATGACGAGTAAAATGCACCATTAAACTTCTATGATAGGGCAATCAGAGGCCCGATTAAATCATTTTAAATTATGGTTAAGATAAGAATTCTGCGTAATTCTATCACATTTCTTTAATTTACGTCGCTCCTATTTCAGATAGCCTATTGTGCTAAGCGGTATCTCAAAGCGCATGAAATGACGAGTAAAATGCACTATTAAACTTCTATGATAGGGTAATCAGTGACCCCATTAGATCATCTTATATTATGGTTAATTTAAGAATTCTTCGGAACTCTATCACATTTGTTCAATTTACGTCGCTCCTATTTCAGATAGCGCATTGGGCTAAGCCGCATCTTAAAGCGCATGAAATCACGAGTAAAATGCAATATTAAACTTCTATGATAGGGCAATCAGGGACCCGATTAGATCATTTTATATTATTGTTAATATAAGAATTCAGCGTAATTTTATCACATTTGTTCAATTTACATGGACCCTATTTCAGATAGCGTATTAGGCTAGGTGCCATCTTAAAGCGCATGAACTGTCGTGTGAAATGCACTATTAAACTTCTAGGGTACGGCAAACAGAGACCCGATTAGGTCATCTTATATTATGTTTAATATAAGGATGCACCGTAATTCCATCACATTTGTTCAATTTACGTCGCTCCAATTTCAGTCAGCGTGTTGGGCTAGGCGGCATCTTAAAGCGCGTGGAATGTTGAGTAAAATGCACTACTGACCTTCTATGATTGGGCATCCAGACACCCGATTAGATCATTTTATATTATGGTTAATATAAGAAGTCAGCTTAATTTTATCACATTTGTTCAATTTACGTCGCCCCTATTTCAGATACCGTATTGGTCTAGGTGGCATCGTAAAGCGCATGAAATGTCGAGGAAAATGCACTGCTTACCTTCTATGATAGGGCAATCAGAGACCCGATTAGATCATTTTATATTATGGTTAATATAAGAATTCCGCGAAATTCTATCACATTTGTTGAATTTACGTAGCTCCAATTTCAGATAGCGCATTGGGCTAGGCGGCACCTTAAAGCGCATGAAATGACGAGTAAAATGCACTGTTAAACTTCTATGATAGGGCCATCAGAAACCCGAATACATCATTTTGTATTATGGTTAATATAAGAATTCCGCGAAATTCTATTACATTTGTTCAATTTACGTCGCTCCTACTTCTCATAGCGTATTGGGCTATGCGGCACCTTAAAGCGCATGAAATGACGAGTAAAATGCACTACTAAACTGCTAGGGTACGGCAAACAGAGACCCGAACAGATCACTTTATATTATGGTTATTTTAAGAATTCAGCGAAACTCTATCACACTCTTTCAATATACGTAGCTCCAATTTCAGATAGCGTATTGGGCTAAGCGGCACCTTAATGCGCATGAAATGACGTGTAAAATGCACTATTAAACTTCTATGATAGGGCAATCAAAGATCCGATTTGACCATTTTATATTATGGTTAATATCAGAATTCAGCGTAATTCTATCACATTTGTTCAATTTTGGTCGCTCCTATTTCAGATAGCGTATTCGGCTAAGCAGAATCTTAAAGGGGATGAGATGTCGATTAAAATGCACTATTAAACTTCTAGGGTAGGGCAAACAGAGACCCGATTAGATCATTTTATATTATGGTTAATATAAGATTTCTGCGTAATTCTGTCACATTTGTTCAAATTACGTCGGTCCTATTTCAGATAGCGTATTGGTCTATGCTGCATCTTAAAGCGCATGATATGCCGAGTAAACTGCACTGCTAAACTTCTTGGGTACGGCAAACAGAGACCCGATTAGGTTATCTTATATTATGGTTAATTTAAGAATTCAGCGAAACTCTATCACATTTGTTCAATTTACGTCGCTCCTATTTCAGATAGCGTATTGGGCTAGGCGGCATCATAAAGCGCGTGGAATGACGAGTAAAATGCACTACTAACATTCTATGATAGGGCAATCAGAGACCCGATTAGATCATTTTATATTATGGTTAATATAAGAATTCAGCGAATTTCTATCACGTTTGTTCAATTTACGTCGCTCCTATTTCAAATAGCGTCTTGGGCTAAGCGGCACCTTACAGCGCATGAAATCACGAGTAAAATGCACTATTAAACTTCCATGATAGGGCAATCAGAGACCCGATTAGATCATTTTATATTATGGTTAATATAAGAATTCAGCGAAATTCTATCACGTCTGTTCAATTTACGTCGCTCACCACTTCAAATAGCGTCTTGGGCTAAGCGGCACCTTAAAGCGCATGAAATGACGAGTAAAATGCACTATTAAACTTCCATGATAGAGCAATCAGAGACCCGATTAGATCATTTTATGTTATGGTTAATATAAGAATTTTGCGTATTTCTATCACATTTGTTCAATTTACGTATCTCCAATTTGAGATAGCGGATTGGGCTAGACGGCACCTTAAAGAGCATGAAATGACGAGTAATATGCACTACTCAACTTCTTTGATAGGGCAATCAGAGACCCGATTAGATCATTTTATATTATTGTTAATATAAGAATTCAGCGTAATTTTATCACATTTGTTCAATTTACGTCGCGCCCATTTCAGATAGCGTAATGGGCTAGGTGGCATGTTAAAGCGCATAAAATGACGAGTAAAATGCACTATTAAACTTCTATGATAGTGCAATCAGAGACACGAATAGATCATTTTAAATTGTGGTTAATATAAGAATTCAGTGTAATTCTATCACATTTGTTCAATTTACGACGCTCCTATTTCAGATAGCGTATTGGGCTAAACGGCTCTTCGAAGCGCATGAAATGGTGAGTAAAATGCACTATTAAACTCCTATGATAGGGCGATCAGAGACCCGATTAGGTCATCTTATATTATGATTAATATAAGAATTCAGCGTAATTCTATCACATTTGTTCAATTTACGTCGCTCCTATTTCAAATAGCGTATTGGGCTAAACGGCACCTTAAAGCGCATGAAATGGTGAGTAAAATGCACTATTAAACTACCATGATAGGGCGATCAGAGACCCGATTAGATCAGCTTATATTATGGTTAATATAAGAATTATGCGTAATTCTATCACATTTGATCAAGTGACGTCGTTCCTATTTCAGATAGTATATTGGGCTAGGCGGCATCTTAAAGCGCGTGGAATGACGAATAAAATATATTCCTAACCTTCTATGATAGATCAATCAGAGGCCCGATTATATCATTTTATATTATTGTTAATATAAGAATTCAGCGAAATTCTATCATATTTGTTCAATGTACGTCGCTCCTATTTCAGATAGTGTATTGGGCTAAGCGGCACCTTACAGCGCATGAAATGACGAGTAAAATGCACTACTAAGCTTCTTTGATTGGGCAATCAGAGACCCGAGTAGATCGTTTTAAATTTTGGTTAATATAAGAATTCTGCGTAATTTTATCACATTTGTTCAATTTACGCCGCTCCTTTTTCAGGAAGCGCATTGGGTTAAGCGGCACCTTAAAGCGCACGAAATGGCGTGTAGAATGCACTATTAAACTTCTATGATAGGGCAATCGGAGTCCCGATTAGATCATTTTATATTATTGTTAATATAGGAATTCAGCGTAATTTTATCACATTTGTTCAATTTACGTCGCCCCTTTATCAGATAGCGTATTGGGCTAAGCGGCATCTTATAGCGCACGAAATGTCGAGTAAAATGCACTACTAAACTTCTAGGATAGGGCAATCAGAGACCCGGTTAGATCATCGTATATTATGGTTAATTTAAGAATTCGTCGTAACTCTATCACATTTGTTTAATTTACGTAGCTCATATTTCAGATAGCGTATTGTGATAGGCGGCACCTTACAGCGCATGAAATGGCGAGTAAAATGCACTACTAAACTTCTATGATAGAGCAATCAGAGACCCGATTAGATCATTTAATATTATTCTTAATATAAGAATTCAGCGTAATTCTAACACATTTGTTCAATTTACGTCGCTTCAACTTCAGATTGCGTATTGGGCTAAGCGGCACATTAAGGCAGTATGAAATGACGAGTAAAATGCACTATTAAACTTCTATGATAGGGCAATCAGAGACCCGATTAGATTATTTTAAATTATGGTTAAGATAAGAATTCTGCGTACTTCTATCACATTTGTTCAATTTACGACGCTCCTATTTCAGATAGCGAATTGGGCTAGGCGGCATCTTAAAACGCATGAAATGGCGAGTAAAATGCTATACTAACCCTCTCAGATACGGCCATCAGAGACCCAATTAGAAGATTTTATATTATGGTTCGTATATGAATTCAGCGAGATTCTATCATATTTGTTCAATTTACGTCGCTTCTATTTCAGATAGCGTATTGGGCTAAGCGGCACCCTAAAGCGCATGAAATGACGAGTAAAATGCACTATTAAACTTCTATGATAGGGCAATCGGAGACACGATTAGATCATTTTATATTATTGTTAATTTAAGAATGCGGCGTAATTTTATCACATTTGTTCAATCTACGTAGCCCCTATTTCAGATAGCGTATTGGGATAGGCTGCATCTTAAAGCGCGTGGAATGACGAGTAAAATGCACTATTAAACTTCTATGATAGGCTAATCAGAGACCCGATTAGATCATTTTATTTTATTGTTAATATAAGAATTCAGCGTAATTGAACCACATTTACTCAATTTACGTCGCTCCTATTTCAGATAGCGTATTGGGCGAAACTGAATCTTAAAGGGCATGAAATGTCGATTAAAATGCACTACTAAGCTTCTATGATAGGGTAATCAGAGACCCCATTAGATCATTTTATATTATGGTTATTATAAGAATTTAGCGTAATCCTGTCACATTTGTTCAATTTACGTCGCTCCTATTTCAGATAGCGCATTGGGCTAAGCGGCACCTTAAAGCGCATGGCATGACGAGTAAAATGCACTATTAAGCTTGTATGATAGGGCAATCAGAGACCCGAATACATCGTATTATATTATGGTTAATATATGAATTCTGCGTAATTCTATCACATTTATTCAATTTACGTAGCTCCAATTTCAGATAGCGTTTTGGACTAGGTGGCATCTTAAAGCGCATGAAATGTCGAGTAAAATGCACTATTAAACTTCTAGGGTAGGGCAAACAGAGACCCGATTAGATCATTCTGTATTATTGTTAATATAAGAATTCAACGTAATTTTAACACATTTGTTCAATTTATGTCGCTCCTATTTCAGATAGCGTATTGCGCAAGGCGGCACCTTAAAGCGCATGATGTGTCGAGTAAAATCCACTATTAAACTTGTATGATAGGGCAATCAGAGACCCGATTAGATCATTTTATATTATGGTTAATTTATGAATTCAGCGAAACTCTATCACACTTGTTCAATTTACGTAGCTCCAATTTCAGATAGCGTAATGTGCTAGGCGGCATCTTAAAGCGCGTAGAATGACGAGTAAAATGCACTACTAACCTTCTACGATAGGGCAATCAGAGACCCGATTAGATCATTTTATATTATGGTTAATATAAGAATGCAGCGTAATTGTATCACATCTGTTCAATTTACGTCGCCCCTATTTCAGATAGTGTATTGGGCTAGGTTGCATCATAAAGCGCATGAAATGCCGAGTAAAATGCACTATTAAAATTCTATGGTAGGTCAAACAGAGAACCTATTAGATCATTTTATATTATGGATAATTTAACAATTCAGCGAAACTCTATCACACTTGTTCAATTTACGTAGCTCCAATTTCATATAGCGTATTGGGCTAGGCGGCACCTTAAAGCGCATGAAATGACGAGTATAATGCACTATTCAACTTCTATGATAGGGCAATCAGAGACCCGATTAGATCATTTTATTACTGTTAATGTAAGAATTCAGCGAAATTCTATCACATTTGTTCAATTTACGTCGCTCCTATTTCAGATAGCCTATTGAGCTAAGCGGCACCTTAAAGCGCATGAAGTGACGAGTAAAATGCACTATTAAACTTCTATGATAGGGCAATCAGAGACCCGATTAGATCATTTCATATTATTGTTATTATAAGAATTCAGCGTAATTTTATCACATTTGTTCAATTTACGTCGCCCCTATTTCAGATAGCGTATTGGGCTAGGTGGCATCTTAAAGCGCATGAAATGTCGAGTACAATGCACTAGTAAACTTCTATGACAGTGCAATCAGAGACCCGATTACATCATTTTGTATTATTGTTAATATAAGAATTCAACGTAATTTTATCACATTTGTCCAATTTATGTCGCTCCTATTTCAGATAGCGTATTGGGCTAGGCGGCACCTTAAAGCGCATGATGTGACGAGTAAAATCCACTATTAAACTTCTATGATAGGGCAAACAGAGACCCGATTAGATCATTTTATATTATGGTTAATATAAGAATTCTGCGTAACTCTATCACATTTATTCAATTTACGCAGCTCCTATTTCAGATAGCGTATTGGGCGATTAGGTATCTTAAAGCGCATGAAATGACGAGTAAAATGCACTACTAAACTTCCCGGATAGGGCAATCAGAGATACGATTAGGTCATTTTAAATTATGGTTAATATAAGAATTCTGCGTAATTCTATCACATTTGTTCAATTTACGTCGCTCCCATTTCAGATAGCGCATTGGGCTAGACGGCACCTTAAAGCGCATGAAACGTCGAGTAAAATGAACTGCTGAACTTCTGTGACAGGGCAATCAGAGACCCGATTAGATCATTTTGTATTATTGTTAATATAAGAATTCAACGTAATTTTATCACATTTGTTCAATTTACGTCGCCCCTATTTCAGATAGCGTATTGGGCTTGTTGGCATCTTAAAGCGCATGAAATGTCGAGGTAAACGCACTATTATACTTCTAGGGTAGGGCTAACAGAGACCCGATTAGTTCATTTTATATTATTGTTAATATAAGGATACAACGTTATTTTATCACATTTGTTCAATTTATATCGCTCCTATTTCAGATAGCGTATTGGGCTAGGCGGCACCTTAAAGCGCATGAAATGACGAGTAAAATGCACTATTAAACTTCTATGATAGGGCAATCAGAAACCCGATTAGATCATTTCATAATATTGTTAATATAAGAATTCAACGTAATTTTATCACATTTGTTCAATTCATATTGCTCCTATTACAGATAGCGTATAGGGCTAGGCAGCACCGTAAAGCGCATGAAATGGCCAGTAAAATGCACTATTAAACTTCTATTATAGGGCTATCAGAGAACCGAATAGATCGTATTATATTATTGTTAATATAAGAATTCTGCGAAATTTTATCACATTTGTTCAATTTACGTCGCCCCTATTTCAGATAGCGTATTGGGCTTGGTGGCATCTTAAAGCGCCTGAAATGAAGAGTAAAACGCACTACTAAACTACTCGGATAGGGCAATCAGAGACCCGATTAGGTAATCTTATACTATGGTTAATATAAGAATTCAGCGAAATTTTATCACATTTGCTCAATTTACGTCGCCCCTATTTCAGATAGCGTATTGGGCTAGGTGGCATCCTAAAGCGCATGAAATGGCGAGTAAAACGCACTATTAAACTTCTATGATAGGGCAATCAGAGACCCGAATAGATCGTATTATGTTTTGGTTATAATAAGAATTCAGCGTAATTCTATCACATTTGTTCAATTTATGTCGCTCCTATTTCAGATAGCGTATTGGGCTGCGCGGCTCCTTGAAGCGCATGAAGTGAAGAGTAAAACGCACTACTAAACTTCTCGGATAGGGCAATCAGAGACCCGATTAGGTCATCTTATATTATGATTAATATAAGAATTCAGCGAAATTCTATCACATTTGTTCAATTTACGTCGCTCCTGTTTCAGATAGCGTATTGGGCTGAGCGGCATCTCAAAGCGCATGAAATGACGAGTGAAATGAACTATCAAACTTCTAGGGTAAGGCAAACAGAGACCCGATTAGATCATTTTATATTACGGTTAATATAAGAATTCAGCGAAATTCTATCACATTTGTTCAATTTACGTCGCTCCTATTTCAGATAGCGTCTTGGGCAAAGCGGCATCTCAAAGCGCATGAAAGGGCGAGTAAAATCCACTATTAAACTTCTAGGGTAGGGCAAACAGAGACCCGATTAGATCATTTTATATTATGGTTAATTTAAGAATTCAGCCAAATTCTGTCGCATTTGTTCAATTTACGTCGCTCCTATTTCAGATAGCGTACTGGGCTAGACGGCACATTAAAGCACGTGGAATGGCGAGCAAAATGCACTATTAAACATCTAGGGTAGGGTGAACAGAGAGTCGATTAGATCATTTTACATTATGGTTAATATAAGAATTCAGCGAAATTCTATTACATTTGTTCAATTTAGGTCGCTCCTATTTCAGATAGCGTACTGGGCTAGGCGGCATCATAAAGCACGTGGACTGGCGAGTAAAATGCACTATTCACCTGCTATGATAGTGCAATCAGAGGCCCGATTAGATCATTTTATATTTTGGTTAATATAAGAATTCTGCAAAATTCTATCACATTTGTTCAATTTACGTCGCTGCTATTGCAGATAGCGTGTTGGGCTAAGCGGCATCTCAAAGCGCAGTAAATGGCGGGTAAAATGCACTATCAAACTTCTGGGGTAAGCCAAACTGAGACCCGATTAGATCATTTTATATTACGGTTAATATAATAATTCAGCGTAATTCTTTCACATTTGTTCAATTTACGTCGCTCCTATTTCAGATAGCGTATTGGGCTAAGCGGTATCTCAAAGCGCATGAAATGGCGAGTAAAATGCACTGTTAATCTTCTAGGGTAAGGCAAACAGAGACCCGATTAGATCATTTTATATTACGGTTAATATAGGAATTCAGCGTAATTCTATCACATCTGTTCAATATACGTCGCTCCTATTTTAGATAGCCTGCTGGGCTAGGCGGCATCCTAAACCGCGTGGAATGGCGTGTAAAATGCACAATTAACCTTCTATGATAGGGCAATCAGAGACCCGAATAGGTCATTTTAAATTTTGGTTAATAAAAGGATTCAGCGAAATTCTATCACATTTGTTCAATTTACGTCGCTCCTATTTCAGATAGCGTACTGGGCTAGGCGGCATCTTAAAGCACGTGGACTGGCGTGTAAAATGCACTATTTACCTTCTATGATAGTGCAATCAGAGGCCCGATTAGATCATTTTATATTTTGGTTAATATAAGAATTCCGCGAAATTCTATCACATTTGTTCAATTTACGTCGCTCCTATTTCAGATAGCGTATTGTGCTGAGCGGCACCTCAGAGCGGATGGAATGGCGAGTAAAATGCACTACTAAATTTCTAGGGTAGGGCGAACAGAGACCCGATTAGATCATTGTATATTACGGTTAATATAAGAATTCAGCGTAATTCTATCACATTTGTTCAATTTACGTCGCTCCTATTTCAGATAACGTACTGGGCTAGGCGGCATCCGAAAGCGCGTGGAATGGCGAGTAAAATGCGCAATTAAACTTCAATGATAGGGCAATCAGAGAGCTGATTAGATCATGTTATATTAAGGTTAATTTAAGAATTGAGTGAAATTCAATCACATTCGTTCCATTTACATTGCTCCTATTTCAGATAGCGTATTGGTCGAAGCGACACCTTAAAGCGCATTTAATGTCGAGTAAAATGCACTACAAAACTTCTAGGATAGGGCAATCAGAGACCCGATTATATATTCTTATATTATGATTAATATAAGAATGCAGCGTAATTCCATCACATTAGTTCAATTTACGTCTCTCCTATTACAGATAGCGTATTAGGCTATGCGGTATCTCAAAGCGCATGAAATGACGAGTAAAATGCACTATTAAACTTCCAGGGTAGGGCAAACAGAGGCCCGATTAGATTATTTTATATTATGGTTCATACAAGAATGCAGCGTAATTCTATCACAATTGTTCAATTTACGTCGCTCCTATTTCAGATAGCGTATTGGGATAGGCGGCATCTTAAAGCGCATGAAATGTCGAGTAAAATGCACTACTAATCTTCCCGGATAGGGCAATGAGAGACCCGATTAGATCGTCTTATATTAATGTTAATATAAGAATTCAACGTAGTTTTATCACATTTGTTCAATTGATGTCGCTCCTATTTCAGATAGCGTATTGGGCTAGGAGGCACCATAAAGCGCATGAAATGACGAGTAAAATGCACTATTAACCTTCTATGATAGGGCAATCAGAGACCCGAATAGGTCATTTTAAATTTTGGTTAATAAAAGGATTCAGCGAAATTCTATCACATTTGTTCAATTTACGTCGCTCCTATTTCAGATAGCGTACTGGGCTAGGCGGCATCTTAAAGCACGTGGACTGGCGTGTAAAATGCACTATTTAGCTTCTATGATAGCGCAATCAGAGGCCCGATTAGATCATTTTATATTTTGGTTAATATAAGAATTCCGCGAAATTCTATCACATTTGTTCAATTTACGTCGCTCCTATTTCAGATAGCGTATTGTGCTGAGCGGCACCTCAGAGCGGATGGAATGGCGAGTAAAATGCACTACTAAATTTCTAGGGTAGGGCGAACAGAGACCCGATTAGATCATTGTATATTACGGTTAATATAAGAATTCAGCGTAATTCTATCACATTTGTTCAATTTACGTCGCTCCTATTTCAGATAACGTACTGGGCTAGGCGGCATCCGAAAGCGCGTGGAATGGCGAGTAAAATGCGCAATTAAACTTCAATGATAGGGCAATCAGAGAGCTGATTAGATCATGTTATATTAAGGTTAATTTAAGAATTGAGTGCAATTCAATCACATTCGTTCCATTTACATTGCTCCTATTTCAGATAGCGTATTGGGCGAAGCGACACCTTAAAGCGCATTTAATGTCGAGTAAAATGCACTACAAAACTTCTAGGATAGGGCAATCAGAGACCCGATTATATAATCTTATATTATGATTAATATAAGAATGCAGCGTAATTCCATCACATTAGTTCAATTTACGTCTCTCCTATTACAGATAGCGTATTAGGCTATGCGGTATCTCAAAGCGCATGAAATGACGAGTAAAATGCACTATTAAACTTCCAGGGTAGGGCAAACAGAGGCCCGATTAGATTATTTTATATTATGGTTCATACAAGAATGCAGCGTAATTCTATCACAATTGTCCAATTTACGTCGCTCCTATTTCAGATAGCGTATTGGGCTAGGCTGCATCTTAAGGCGCATGAAATGTCGTGTGAAATGCACTACAAAACTTCTAGGATAGGGCAATCAGAGACCCGATTATATAATCTTATATTATGATTAATATAAGAATGCAGCGTAATTCCATCACAATTAGTTCAATTTACGTCTCTCCTATTACAGATAGCGTATTAGGCTATGCGGTATCTCAAAGCGCATGAAATGACGAGTAAAATGCACTATTAAACTTCCAGGGTAGGGCAAACAGAGGCCCGATTAGATTATTTTATATTATGGTTCATACAAGAATGCAGCGTAATTCTATCACATTTGTTCAATTTACGTCGCACCTATTTCATATAGCGTATTGGGCTAGGTTTCATCTTAAAGAGCATGAAATTTCGAGTAAAATGCACTATTAAACTTCTAGGGTACTGCAAACAGAGACCCGATTAGATCATTTTATATTATGGTTAATTTAAGGATTCAGCGAAATTCTATCACATTTGTTCAATTTACGTCGCCCCTACTTCAGATAGCGTATTGGGCTAGCCGGCACCTTAAAGCGCGTGGAATGAGGTGTAAAATGCACTACTAACCTTCTATGATAGGGCAATCAGAGACCTGATTAGATCATTTTATATTATTGCTAATATAAGAATTCTGCGTAACTCTATCACATTTGTTCAATTTACGTCGCTCCTACTTCAGGTGGCGTATTGAGCTAGGTTTAATCTTAAAGCGCATGAAATGTCGAGTAAAATGCACTACTAAACTTCTCGGATAGGGCAATCAGAGACACCATTAGGTAATCATGTATTATGATTAATATAAGATTCAGCGGAATTCTATCACATTTGTTCAATTTACGTCGCTCCTATTTCAGATAGCGTATTGGTTTATGCGGCACCTTAAAGCGCATGAAATGAGGAGTAAAATGCACTATTGAATTTCAATGATAGGGCAATCAGAGACCCGAATAGATCATATTATATTATGGCTAATATAAGAATTCTGCGTAACTCTGTCACATTTGTTCAATTTCCGTAGCTCCAATTTCATATAGCGTATTGGGCTAGGCGGCACCTTAAAGCGCATGAAATGACGAGTATAATGCACTATTCAACTTCTATGATAGGGCAATCAGAGACCCGATTAGATCATTTTATTACTGTTAATATAAGAATTCAGCGAAATTCTATCACATTTGTTCAATTTACGTCGCTCCTATTTCAGATAGCCTATTGAGCTAAGCGGCACCTTAAAGCGCATGAAATGACGAGTAAAATGCACTATTAAACTTCTATGATAGGGCAATCAGAGACCCGATTAGATCATTTCATATTATTGTTATTATAAGAATTCAGCGTAATTTTATCACATTTGTTCAATTTACGTCGCCCCTATTTCAGATAGCGTATTGGGCTAGGTGGCATCTTAAAGCGCATGAAACGTCGAGTAAAATGCACTATTAAAGTTCTAGGGTAGGGCAAACAGAGACCAGAGTAGATCATTTTATATTATGTTCAATATAAGAATTCTGCGTAATTCTGTCACATTTGATCAATTTACGTCGCTCCTATTTCAGATAGCGTATTGGGCTATGCGGCACCTTAAACGGCATGAAATGACGAGTAAAATGCACTATTAAACTTCTATGATAGGGCAATCGGAGACACGATTAGATCATTTTATATTATTGTTAATTTAAGAATGCGGCGTAATTTTATCACATTTGTTCAATCTACGTAGCCCCTATTTCAGATAGCGTATTGGGATAGGCTGCATCTTAAAGCGCGTGGAATGACGAGTAAAATGCACTATTAAACTTCTATGATAGGCTAATCAGAGACCCGATTAGATCATTTTATATTATTGTTAATATAAGAATTCAGCGTAATTGAACCACATTTACTCAATTTACGTCGCTCCTATTTCAGATAGCGTATTGGGCGAAACTGAATCTTAAAGGGCATGAAATGTCGATTAAAATGCACTACTAAGCTTCTATGATAGGGTAATCAGAGACCCCATTAGATCATTTTATATTATGGTTATTATAAAAATTTAGCGTAATCCTGTCACATTTGTTCAATTTACGTCGCTCCTATTTCAGATAGCGCATTGGGCTAAGCGGCACCTTAAAGCGCATGGCATGACGAGTAAAATGCACTATTAAGCTTGTATGATAGGGCAATCAGAGACCCGAATACATCGTATTATATTATGGTTAATATATGAATTCTGCGTAATTCTATCACATTTATTCAATTTACGTCGCCCCTATTTCACATAGCGTATTGGGCTAGGTGGCATCTTCAAGCGCATGAAATGTCGAGTAAAATGCACTAGTAAACTTCTATGATAGGGCAATCAGAGACCCGATTAGATCATTTCATATTATTGTTATTATAAGAATTCAGCGTAATTTTATCACATTTGTTCAATTTACGTCGCCCCTATTTCAGATAGCGTATTGGGCTAGGTGGCATCTTAAAGCGCATGAAATGTCGAGTACAATGCACTAGTAAACTTCTATGACAGTGCAATCAGAGACCCGATTACATCATTTTGTATTATTGTTAATATAAGAATTCAACGTAATTTTATCACATTTGTCCAATTTATGTCGCTCCTATTTCAGATAGCGTATTGGGCTAGGCGGCACCTTAAAGCGCATGATGTGACGAGTAAAATCCACTATTAAACTTCTATGATAGGGCAAACAGAGACCCGATTAGATCATTTTATATTATGGTTAATATAAGAATTCTGCGTAACTCTATCACATTTATTCAATTTACGCAGCTCCTATTTCAGATAGCGTATTGGGCGATTAGGTATCTTAAAGCGCATGAAATGACGAGTAAAATGCACTACTAAACTTCCCGGATAGGGCAATCAGAGATACGATTAGGTCATTTTAAATTATGGTTAATATAAGAATTCTGCGTAATTCTATCACATTTGTTCAATTTACGTCGCTCCCATTTCAGATAGCGCATTGGGCTAGACGGCACCTTAAAGCGCATGAAACGTCGAGTAAAATGAACTGCTGAACTTCTGTGACAGGGCAATCAGAGACCCGATTAGATCATTTTGTATTATTGTTAATATAAGAATTCAACGTAATTTTATCACATTTGATCAATTTATGTCGCTCCCATTTCAAATAGCGTATTGGGCTAGGCGGCACCTTAAAGCGCATGAAATGACGAGTAAAATGCACTATTAGACTTCTATGATAGGGCAATCAGAGACCCGATGAGATCATTTTGTATTATGATTAATATAAGAACTCTGCGTAACTCTATCACATTTATTCAATTTACGCAGCTCCAATTTCAGATAGCGGATTGGGCTAGACGGCACATTAAAGCGCATGAAATGTCGAGTAAAATGCACTACTAAGCTTCTATGATAGGGCAATCAGAGACCCGATTAGGCCGTCTTATATTATTGTTAATATAAGAATACAGTGTAATTCTATCACATTTGTTCAATTTACGACGCTCCTATTTCAGATAGCGTATTGGGCTAGGTGGCATCCTAAAGCGCATGAAATGGCGAGTAAAACGCACTATTAAACTTCTATGATAGGGCAATCAGAGACCCGAATAGATCGTATTATGTTTTGGTTATAATAAGAATTCAGCGTAATTCTATCACATTTGTTCAATTTATGTCGCTCCTATTTCAGATAGCGTATTGGGCTGGGCGGCTCCTTAAAGCGCATGAAGTGAAGAGTAAAACGCACTACTAAACTTCTCGGATAGGGCAATCAGAGACCCGATTAGGTCATCTTATATTATGATTAATATAAGAATTCAGCGAAATTCTATCACATTTGTTCAATTTACGTCGCTCCTGTTTCAGATAGCGTATTGGGCTGAGCGGCATCTCAAAGCGCATGAAATGACGAGTGAAATGAACTATCAAACTTCTAGGGTAAGGCAAACAGAGTCCCGATTAGATCATTTTATATTACGGTTAATATAAGAATTCAGCGAAATTCTATCACATTAGTTCAATTTACGTCGCTCCTATTTCAGATAGCGTCTTGGGCAAAGCGGCATCTCAAAGCGCATGAAAGGGCGAGTAAAATCCACTATTAAACTTCTAGGGTAGGGCAAACAGAGACCCGATTAGATCATTTTATATTATGGTTAATTTAAGAATTCAGCCAAATTCTGTCGCATTTGTTCAATTTACGTCGCTCCTATTTCAGATAGCGTACTGGGCTAGACGGCACATTAAAGCACGTGGAATGGCGAGTAAAATGCACTATTAAACATCTAGGGTAGGGTGAACAGAGAGTCGATTAGATCATTTTACATTATGGTTAATATAAGAATTCAGCGAAATTCTATTACATTTGTTCAATTTAGGTCGCTCCTATTTCAGATAGCGTACTGGGCTAGGCGGCATCATAAAGCACGTGGACTGGCGAGTAAAATGCACTATTCACCTGCTATCATAGTGCAATCAGAGGCCCGATTAGATCATTTTATATTTTGGTTAATATAAGAATTCTGCAAAATTCTATCACATTTGTTCAATTTACGTCGCTGCTATTGCAGATAGCGTGTTGGGCTAAGCGGCATCTCAAAGCGCAGTAAATGGCGGGTAAAATGCACTATCAAACTTCTGGGGTAAGCCAAACTGAGACCCGATTAGATCATTTTATATTACGGTTAATATAATAATTCAGCGTAATTCTTTCACATTTGTTCAATTTACGTCGCTCCTATTTCAGATAGCGTATTGGGCTAAGCGGTATCTCAAAGCGCATGAAATGGCGAGTAAAATGCACTGTTAATCTTCTAGGGTAAGGCAAACAGAGACCCGATTAGATCATTTTATATTACGGTTAATATAGGAATTCAGCGTAATTCTATCACATTTGTTCAATATACGTCGCTCCTATTTTAGATAGCCTGCTGGGCTAGGCGGCATCCTAAACCGCGTGGAATGGCGTGTAAAATGCACTATTAACCTTCTATGATAGGGCAATCAGAGACCCGAATAGGTCATTTTAAATTTTGGTTAATAAAAGGATTCAGCGAAATTCTATCACATTTGTTCAATTTACGTCGCTCCTATTTCAGATAGCGTACTGGGCTAGGCGGCATCTTAAAGCACGTGGACTGGCGTGTAAAATGCACTATTTACCTTCTATGATAGTGCAATCAGAGGCCCGATTAGATCATTTTATATTTTGGTTAATATAAGAATTCCGCGAAATTCTATCACATTTGTTCAATTTACGTCGCTCCTATTTCAGATAGCGTATTGTGCTGAGCGGCACCTCAGAGCGGATGGAATGGCGAGTAAAATGCACTACTAAATTTCTAGGGTAGGGCGAACAGAGACCCGATTAGATCATTGTATATTACGGTTAATATAAGAATTCAGCGTAATTCTATCACATTTGTTCAATTTACGTCGCTCCTATTTCAGATAACGTACTGGGCTAGGCGGCATCCGAAAGCGCGTGGAATGGCGAGTAAAATGCGCAATTAAACTTCAATGATAGGGCAATCAGAGAGCTGATTAGATTATGTTATATTAAGGTTAATTTAAGAATTGAGTGAAATTCAATCACATTCGTTCCATTTACATTGCTCCTATTTCAGATAGCGTATTGGTCGAAGCGACACCTTAAAGCGCATTTAATGTCGAGTAAAATGCACTACAAAACTTCTAGGATAGGGCAATCAGAGACCCGATTATATAATCTTATATTATGATTAATATAAGAATGCAGCGTAATTCCATCACATTAGTTCAATTTACGTCTCTCCTATTACAGATAGCGTATTAGGCTATGCGGTATCTCAAAGCGCATGAAATGACGAGTAAAATGCACTATTAAACTTCCAGGGTAGGGCAAACAGAGGCCCGATTAGATTATTTTATATTATGGTTCATACAAGAATGCAGCGTAATTCTATCACAATTGTCCAATTTACGTCGCTCCTATTTCAGATAGCGTATTGGGCTAGGCTGCATCTTAAGGCGCATGAAATGTCGAGTAAAATGCACTACAAAACTTCTAGGATAGGGCAATCAGAGACCCGATTATATAATCTTATATTATGATTAATATAAGAATGCAGCGTAATTCCATCACATTAGTTCAATTTACGTCTCTCCTATTACAGATAGCGTATTAGGCTATGCGGTATCTCAAAGCGCATGAAATGACGAGTAAAATGCACTATTAAACTTCCAGGGTAGGGCAAACAGAGGCCCGATTAGATTATTTTATATTATGGTTCATACAAGAATGCAGCGTAATTCTATCACAATTGTCCAATTTACGTCGCTCCTATTTCAGATAGCGTATTGGGCTAGGCTGCATCTTAAGGCGCATGAAATGTCGTGTGAAATGCACTACAAAACTTCTAGGATAGGGCAATCAGAGACCCGATTATATAATCTTATATTATGATTAATATAAGAATGCAGCGTAATTCCATCACATTTAGTTCAATTTACGTCTCTCCTATTACAGATAGCGTATTAGGCTATGCGGTATCTCAAAGCGCATGAAATGACGAGTAAAATGCACTATTAAACTTCCAGGGTAGGGCAAACAGAGGCCCGATTAGATTATTTTATATTATGGTTCATACAAGAATGCAGCGTAATTCTATCACATTTGTTCAATTTACGTCGCACCTATTTCATATAGCGTATTGGGCTAGGTTTCATCTTAAAGAGCATGAAATTTCGAGTAAAATGCACTATTAAACTTCTAGGGTACTGAAAACAGAGACCCGATTAGATCATTTTATATTATGGTTAATTTAAGGATTCAGCGAAATTCTATCACATTTGTTCAATTTACGTCGCCCCTACTTCAGATAGCGTATTGGGCTAGCCGGCACCTTAAAGCGCGTGGAATGAGGTGTAAAATGCACTACTAACCTTCTATGATAGGGCAATCAGAGACCTGATTAGATCATTTTATATTATTGCTAATATAAGAATTCTGCGTAACTCTATCACATTTGTTCAATTTACGTCGCTCCTACTTCAGGTGGCGTATTGAGCTAGGTTTAATCTTAAAGCGCATGAAATGTCGAGTAAAATGCACTACTAAACTTCTCGGATAGGGCAATCAGAGACACCATTAGGTAATCATGTATTATGATTAATATAAGATTCAGCGGAATTCTATCACATTTGTTCAATTTACGTCGCTCCTATTTCAGATAGCGTATTGGTTTATGCGGCACCTTAAAGCGCATGAAATGAGGAGTAAAATGCACTATTAAATTTCAATGATAGGGCAATCAGAGACCCGAATAGATCATATTATATTATGGCTAATATAAGAATTCTGCGTAACTCTGTCACATTTGTTCAATTTCCGTAGCTCCAATTTCATATAGCGTATTGGGCTAGGCGGCACCTTAAAGCGCATGAAATGACGAGTATAATGCACTATTCAACTTCTATGATAGGGCAATCAGAGACCCGATTAGATCATTTTATTACTGTTAATATAAGAATTCAGCGAAATTCTATCACATTTGTTCAATTTACGTCGCTCCTATTTCAGATAGCCTATTGAGCTAAGCGGCACCTTAAAGCGCATGAAATGACGAGTAAAATGCACTATTAAACTTCTATGATAGGGCAATCAGAGACCCGATTAGATCATTTCATATTATTGTTATTATAAGAATTCAGCGTAATTTTATCACATTTGTTCAATTTACGTCGCCCCTATTTCAGATAGCGTATTGGGCTAGGTGGCATCTTAAAGCGCATGAAACGTCGAGTAAAATGCACTATTAAAGTTCTAGGGTAGGGCAAACAGAGACCAGAGTAGATCATTTTATATTATGTTCAATATAAGAATTCTGCGTAATTCTGTCACATTTGATCAATTTACGTCGCTCCTATTTCAGATAGCGTATTGGGCTATGCGGCACCTTAAACGGCATGAAATGACGAGTAAAATGCACTATTAAACTTCTATGATAGGGCAATCGGAGACACGATTAGATCATTTTATATTATTGTTAATTTAAGAATGCGGCGTAATTTTATCACATTTGTTCAATCTGCGTAGCCCCTATTTCAGATAGCGTATTGGGATAGGCTGCATCTTAAAGCGCGTGGAATGACGAGTAAAATGCACTATTAAACTTCTATGATAGGCTAATCAGAGACCCGATTAGATCATTTTATATTATTGTTAATATAAGAATTCAGCGTAATTGAACCACATTTACTCAATTTACGTCGCTCCTATTTCAGATAGCGTATTGGGCGAAACTGAATCTTAAAGGGCATGGAATGTCGATTAAAATGCACTACTAAGCTTCTATGATAGGGTAATCAGAGACCCCATTAGATCATTTTATATTATGGTTATTATAAGAATTTAGCGTAATCCTGTCACATTTGTTCAATTTACGTCGCTCCTATTTCAGATAGCGCATTGGGCTAAGCGGCACCTTAAAGCGCATGGCATGACGAGTAAAATGCACTATTAAGCTTGTATGATAGGGCAATCAGAGACCCGAATACATCGTATTATATTATGGTTAATATATGAATTCTGCGTAATTCTATCACATTTATTCAATTTACGTCGCCCCTATTTCACATAGCGTATTGGGCTAGGTGGCACCTTAAAGCGCATGAAATGTCGAGTAAAATGCACTAGTAAACTTCTATGACAGTGCAATAAGAGACCCGATTAGATCATTCTGTATTATTGTTAATATAAGAATTCAACGTAATTTTAACACATTTGTTCAATTTATGTCGCTCCTATTTCAGATAGCGTATTGCGCAAGGCGGCACCTTAAAGCGCATGATGTGTCGAGTAAAATCCACTATTAAACTTGTATGATAGGGCAATCAGAGACGCGATTAGATCATTTTATATTATGGTTAATTTATGAATTCAGCGAAACTCTATCACACTTGTTCAATTTACGTAGCTCCAATTTCAGATAGCGTAATGTGCTAGGCGGCATCTTAAAGCGCGTAGAATGACGAGTAAAATGCACTACTAACCTTCTACGATAGGGCAATCAGAGACCCGATTAGATCATTTTATATTATGGTTAATATAAGAATGCAGCGTAATTGTATCACATCTGTTCAATTTACGTCGCCCCTATTTCAGATAGTGTATTGGGCTAGGTTGCATCATAAAGCGCATGAAATGCCGAGTAAAATGCACTATTAAAATTCTATGGTAGGTCAAACAGAGAACCAATTAGATCATTTTATATTATGGGTAATTTAACAATTCAGCGAAACTCTATCACACTTGTTCAATTTACGTAGCTCCAATTTCATATAGCGTATTGGGCTAGGCGGCACCTTAAAGCGCATGAAATGACGAGTATAATGCACTATTCAACTTCTATGATAGGGCAATCAGAGACCCGATTAGATCATTTTATTACTGTTAATGTAAGAATTCAGCGAAATTCTATCACATTTGTTCAATTTA
>CAKAJE020000372.1:0-83836 GCA_916610135.2 Macropis europaea
TGTGATAGAACTTCGCTGAATCCTTATATTAACCATAATATAAGATCACCTAATCGGGTCTCTGATTGCCCTATCCGAGAAGTTTAGTAGTGCATTTTACTCTACATATCATGCGCTTTAAGATGCCGCCTCGCCCAATACGCTATCTGAAATAGGAGCGTCGTAAATTGAACAAATGTGATAGAATTACGCAGATTTCTTATATTAACCATAATTTAAAATGATCTAATCGGGTCTCTGATGGCCCTATCTTAGAAGTTTAATAGACAATTTTGCTACGCATTTCATGCGCTTTAAGATACCGCTTAGCCCAATACGCTATCTGAAGTAGGAGCGACATAAATTGAACAAATGTGATAGAATAACGCAGAATTCTGATATGAACCATAATATAAAATGATCTAACCTGGTCTCTGATTGCCCTACCCTAGAAGTTTAGTAGTGCATTTTACTCGAGATTTCATGCGCTTGAAGATGTCACCTAGCCCAGTACGCTATCTGAAATAGGGGCGACGTAAATTGATCAAATGTGATAGAATTTCGCTGAATTCTTATATTAACAATAATATAAAATGATCTAAACGCGTCTCTGATTGCCCTATGATAGAAGCTTCGTAGTGCATTTTACTCGCCATATAATGCGCTTTAAGGTGCCGTTTAGACCAATACGCTATCTGAAATTGGAGCGTCGTAAATTGAACAAATGTGATAGAATTTCGCTGAATTCTTAAATTAACCATAATATAAAATGATCTAATCGGGTCTCTGTTCGCCCTACCTTAGGGGCTTAATAGTGCATTTTACTCTTCATTTCATGCGCTTTGAGTTGCCGATTAGCCCAAAACGCTATCTGAAATAGGAGCGACGTAAATTGAACAAATGTGACAGGATTTGGCTGAATTCTTATATTAACCAAAATATAAAATGATCTAATCTGGTCTCTGATTTCCCTATGATAGACGTTTAATAGTGCATTTTACTCGTCATTTCATGCGCTTTAAGGTGCCGCCTAGCCCAATACACTATCTGAAATTGGAGCTACGTAAATTGAACAAGTGTGATAGAGTTTCGCTGGATTCTTAAATTAACCATGATATAAAATGATCTAATCGGGTCTGTGTTTGCCCTAACCTAGAAGTTTAATAGTGCATTTTACTCAACATTTCATGCGCTTTAAGATGCCACCTAGCCCAATACGCTATCTGAAATAGGGGCGACATAAATTGAACAAATGTGATAAAATTACGCTGAATTCTTATATTAATAATAATGTAAAATGATCTAATCGGGACACTGATTACCCTACCATAGAAGGTTAATTGTGCATTTTACTCGTCATTTCATGCGCTTTAAAGTGCCGCTTATCCCTATACGCTATCTGAAGTGGGAGCGAGGTAAATTGAACAAATGTGATGGAATTACGCAGAATCCTTATATTAATCATAATATAAGATGATCTAATCGGGTCTCTGTTCGCCCTACCCTAGGGGCTTAATAGTGCATTTTACTCTTAATTTCATGCGCTTTGAGATGCCGATTAGCCCAATACGCTATCTGAAATAGGGGCGACGTAAATTGATCAAATGTGATAGAATTTCGCTGAATTCTTATATTAACAATAATATAAAATGATCTAAACGCGTCTCTGATTGCCCTATGATAGAAGCTTCGTAGTGCATTTTACTCGCCATATAATGCGCTTAAGGTGCCGTTTAGACCAATACGCTATCTGAAATTGGAGCGTCGTAATTGAACAAATGTGATAGAATTTCGCTGAATTCTTAAATTAACCATAATATAAAATGATCTAATCGGGTCTCTGTTTGCCCTACCCTAGAAGTTTAATCGAGCATTTTACTCGACATTTCATGCGCTTTAAGATACCACCTATCCCAATACGCTGTCTTAAATAGGAGCGATGTAAATTGAACAAATGCGTTAGAATTACGTTAAATTCTTATATTAATCATAATATAAGATGACCTAATCGGGTCTCTGATTGCCTTATCCGGGAAGTTTAGTATTGCATTTTGCTCGGCATTCCATGCGCTTTAAGATGCCGCCTAGCCCAATATACTATCTGAAATAGGAGCGTCGTAAATTGAGTAAATGTGATAGAATTCCGCAGAATTCTTATATTAACCATTATATAAAATGATCTAATCGGGTCTCGGATTGCTCTATCATAGAAGGTTACTAGTGCATTTTATTCGTCATTCCGCGCGCTTTAAGATACCGCCTAGCCCAATATACTATCTGAAATAGGAGCGTCGTAAATTGAACAAATGTGATAGAATTACGCGGAATCTTATATTAATCACAATGAAAGATAACCTAATCCGTTCTCTGATTGCCCTATCCGAGAAATTTAGTAGTGTATTTTACTCGGCATTTCATGCGCCTTAAGATGCCGCCTCGCCCAATACGCTATCTGAAATAGGAGCGTCGTAAATTGAACAAATGTGATAGAATTACGCAGGATTCTTATCTTGACCATAATTTAAAATGATCTAATCGGGCCTGTGATTGCCCTATCATAGAAGTTTAATAGTGCCTTTTACTCGTCATTTCATGCGCTTTAAGGTGCCGGTTAACCCAATACGCTATCTTAAATTGGAGCTACGTAAATTGAACAAGTGTGATAGAGTTTCGTTGAATTCTTAAATTAACCATAATATAAAATGACCTAATCGGGTCTCTGTTCGCCCTACCCTAGAAGTTTAATAGTACATTTTACTCGACATTACATGCGCTTCGTGATGCCGCTTATTCCAATACGCTATCTGAAATAGGAGCGATATAAATTGAACAAATGTGATAGGATTACGCTGAATTCTTATATTAACCATAATATAAGATGACATAATCGGGTCTCTGATTGCCCTATCCTAGAAGTTTCGTAGTGCATTTTACTCGACAGTTCATGCGCTTTAAGATGCCGCGTACCCCAATATGCTATCTGAAATAGGAGCGACGTAAATTGAACAAATGTGATACAATAACGCTGAATTCTTATATTAACCATACAATAAAATGATCTAATCGGGTCTCTGTTTGCCCTACCCTAGAAGTTTAATCGAGCATTTTACTCGACATTTCATGCGCTTTAAGATACCACCTATCCCAATACGCTATCTGAAATAGGGGCGACGTAAATTGAACAAATGTGATAAAATTTCTCTGAATTCTTATATTAACCATAATATAAGATGACCTAATAGGGTCTCTGATTGCCCTATCCGAGAAGTTCAGTAGTGCATTTTACTCGACATTTCATGCGCTTTAAGATGCCGCCTCGCCCAATACGCTATCTGACATAGGAGCGTCGTAAATTGAACAAATGTGATAGAATTACGCAGAAATCTTATATTAACCATAATTTAAAATGATCTAATCGGGTCTCTGATAGCCATATCATAGAAGTTTAATAGTGCATTTTACTCGTCATTTCATGCGCTTTAAGGTGCCCCTTAGCCCAATACGCTATCTGAAATAGGAGCGACGTAAATTGAACAAATGTGATAGAATTTCGCTGAATTCTTATATCAACCATAATATAAAATGATCTAATCGGGTCTCTCATTGCCCTATCATAGAAGGTTAGTAGTGCATTTTACTAGTCATTCCACGCGCTTTAAGATGCCGCCTAGTCCAATACGCTATCTGAAATACGAGCGACGTAGATTGAACAAATGTGATAGAATACCGCTGAATTCTTAATTCATAATAAAAAATGATCTAATCGGGTCTCTGTTTGCCCTACCCTAGAAGTTTAATAGTGCATTTTACTCGACATTTCATGCGCTTTAAGATGCCACCTAGCCCAACACGCTATCTGAAATAGGGGCGACGTAAATTGAACAAATGTGATAAAATTACGTTGAATTCTTATATTAACAATAATATAAAATGATCTAGTCGAGTCTCTGACTGCCCTAACCTAGAAGTTTAGTAGTGCATTTTACTCGGCATTTCATGCGCTTTAAGATGCCGCTTACCCCATTCGCTATCTGAAATAGGAGCGACGTAAATTGACCAAATGTGATAGAATTACGCAGAATTCTTATATTAACCATAATATAATGTGATCTATTCGGGTCTCTGATTGCCCTATCCTAGAAGTTTAGTAGTGCATTTCACTCCACATTTAATGCGCTTTAAGATGCCGCTTAGCCCACTACGCTATCTGAAGTAGGAGCGACGTAAATTGAACAAATGTGACAGAATTTCGCTGAATTCTTTTATTAACCATAATATAAAATGATCTAACCTGGTCTCTGATTGCCCTATCATAGAAGGTTAATAGTGAATTTTACTCGCCATTTCATGCGCTTTAAGGTGCCGCTTAGACCAATACGCTATCTGAAATAGGAGCGACGTAAATTGATCAAATGTGATAGAATTTCGCTGAATTCTTATATTAACCATAATATAAAATGATCTAATCGGGTCTCTGATTGCCCTATCAAAGAAGTTTAGTAGTGCATTTTACTTGTCATTTCATGCGCTTCAAGGTGCCGCCTAGCCCAATACGCTGTATGAAATTGTAGCGGCGAAAATTGAACAAGTGTGAGAAAGTTTCGCTGAATTCTTAAATTAACCATAATATAAAATGATCTAATCGGGTCTCTGTTTTCCCTATCATAGAAGCTTAATAGTGCATTTTACTCGTCAGTTTATGCGCTTTAAGGTGCCGCTTAGCCCAATACGCTATCTGAAATAGGAATGACGTAAATTGATCAAATGTGATAGAATTTCGCTGAATTCTTATATTAACCGTAATATAAAATGATCTAATCGGGTCTGTGATTATCCTATCATAGAAGTTTAATACTGCCTTTTACTCGTCATTTCATGCGTTTTAAGGTGCCGCCTAGCCCAATACGCTATCTGAAACAGGAGCGACGTAAATTGAACAAATGTGATAGAATTACGCAGAATTCTTATATTAACCATAATTTAAAATGACCTTGTCGGGTCTGTGATTGCCCTATCCGAGAAGTTTAATACTGCATTTTACTCGTCATCTCATGCGTTTTAAGGTGCCACCTAGCCCAATACGCTATCTAAAATAGGAGCGACATAAATTGAACAAATGTGATAGAATTTCGCTGAATTTTTAAATTCACCATAATATAAAATGATCTAATCGTGTCTCTGTTTACCCTACCGTAGAAGTTTAATAGTGCATTTTCCTCGACATTTCATGCGCTTTAAGATGCCACCTAGCCCAATACGCTATCTAAAATTGGGGCGACGTAAATTGAACAAATGTGATAAAATTACGTTGAATTCTTATATTAACAATAACATAAAATGATCTAATCGGGTCTCTGATTGCCATATCACAGAAGTTTAATAGTGCATTTTACTCGTCATTTCATGCGCTTTAAGGTGCCGCCTAGCCCAATACGCTATCTGAAATTGGTGCTGCGTAAATTGAACAAATGTGATAGAGTTACGCAGAATTCTCATATTAACCATAATATAAAATGATCTAATCGGGTCTCTGATTGCCCTATCATAGAAGTTTAGTAGTGCATTTTACTCGACATTTCATGCGCTTTAAGGTTCCGCCTCTCCCAAAACGCTACCTGACATAGGAGCGACGTAAATTCAACAAATGTGACAGAATTACGCAGAATTCTTATATAAACCATAATTTAAAATGATCTAATCGGCTCTCTGAATGCGCTATCATAGAAGTTTAATAGTGCATTTTACTCGTCATTTCATGCGCTTTAAGGTGCCGCCTAGCGCAATACGCTATCTGAAGTTGGAGCGACGTAAATTGAACAAATGTGATAGAGTTACGCAGAATTCTTATATTAACCATAATTTAAAATGATCTAATCGGGTCTCTGATTGCCCAATCATAGAAGTTTAATAGTGCAATTAGCTCGTCATTTCATGCGCTTTAAGGTGCCGCCTAGCCCATTACGCTATCTGAAATTGGAGCTACGTAAATTGAACAAGTGTGATCGAATTACGCAGAATTCTTATATTAGCCATAATATAAAATGATCTAATCGGGTCTCTGATTGCCTTATCCTACAATCTTAGTAGTGCATTTTACTCGACATTTCATGCGCTTTAAGGAGCCGCTTGGCCCAACCCGCTACCTGAAATAGGAGCGTCGTAAATTGAGCAAATGTGATAGAATTTCGCTGAATTCTTAAATTAACCATAATATAAAATGATCTAATCGGGACTCTGTTTGCCCTACCCTAGAAGTGTAATAGTTCATTTTAGTCGACGTTTCATGCGCTTTAAGATGCCACCTATCCCAATACGCTATCTGAACTAGGGGCGACGTAAATTGAACAAATGTGATAAACTTTCTCTGAATTCTTATATTAACCATAATATAAGATGACCTAATCGGGTGTCTGATTGCCCTATCCGAGAAGTTTAGTAGTGCATTTTACTCGACATTTCATGCGCTTTAAGATGCCGCCTAGTCCAATACGCTATCTGAAATTGGAGCAACGTAAATTGAACACATGTGATAAAATTACATTGAATTCTTATATTAACAATAATATTAAATGATCTAATCGGGTCTCTGATTGCCTTATCCTAGAAGCTTAGTAGTGCATTTTACTCGTCATTTCATGCGCTTTAAGGAGCCGCTTGCTCCAATACGCTACCTGAAGTGGGAGCGTCGTAAATTGACCAAATGTGATAGAAGTTCGCTGAATTCTTAAATTAACGATAACATAAAGTGATCTAATCGGGTCTCTGTTTGCCCTACCCTAGAAGTTTAATCGAGCATTTTACTCGACATTTCATGCGCTTTAAGATACCACCTATCCCAATACGCTATCTGAAATAGGGGCGACGTAAATTGAACAAATGTGATAAAATTTCTCTGAATTCTTATATTAACCATAATATAAGATGACCTAATCGGGTCTCTGATTGCCCTATCCGAGAAGTTCGGTAGTGCATTTTACTCGACATTTCATGCGCTTTAAGATGCCGCCTCGCCCAATACGCTATCTGACATAGGAGCGTCGTAAATTGAACAAATGTGATAGAATTACGCAGAATTCTTATATTAACCATAATTTAAAATGATCTAATCGGGTCTCTGATAGCCATATCATAGAAGTTTAATAGTGCATTTTACTCGTCATTTCATGCGCTTTAAGGTGCCGCCTAGCGCAATACGCTATCTGAAGTTGGAGCGACGTAAATTGATCAAATGTGATAGAATTTCGCTGAATTCTTATATTAACCGTAATATAAAATGATCTAATCGGGTCTGTGATTATCCTATCATAGAAGTTTAATACTGCATTTTACTCGTCATTTCATGCGTTTTAAGGTGCCGCCTAGCCCAATACGCTATCTGAAACAGGAGCGACGTAAATTGAACAAATGTGATAGAATTACGCAGAATTCTTATATTAACCATAATATAAAATGATCTAATCGGGTCTCTGATTGCTCTATCATAGAAGGTTAGTAGGGCATTTTACTCGTCATTTCATGCGCTTTAAGGTGCCGCCTAGCCCAATACGCTATCTGAAATTGGAGGTACGTAAATTGAACAAGTGAGATAGAGATTCGCTGAATTCTTAAATTAACCATAATATAAAATGATCTAATCGGATCTCTGTTTGGCCTACCCTAGAAGTTTGATAATGCATTTTACTCGACATTTCATGCACTTTAAGATGCCACATAGCCCAATACGCTATCTGAAATAGGGGCGACGTAAATTGAACAAATGTGATAAAATTACGCTGCATTCTTGTATTAACAATAATGTTAAATGATCTAATCGGGTCTCTGATCGCCCTATCATAGAAGTTTAATAGTGCATGTTACTCGTCCTTTCATGCGCTTTAAGATGCCGCCTAGCCCACTACATTATCTAAAATAGGAGCGACGTAATTTGAACAAATGTGATAGAATTACTCAGAACTCTTATATGAGCAATAATATAAAATGATCTAATCAGGTCTCTGATTGCCCTATCATAGAAGGTTAGTACTGCATTTTACAAGACATTTCATTCGCTTTAAGGTGCCGCTTGGCCCAATACGCTATCTGAAATAGGAGCGACGTAAATTGAACAAATGTGATAGAATTTCGCTGAATTCTTATATTAACCACAATATAAAATGATCTAATCGGGTCTCTGTTTGCCCTACCCTAGATGTTTAATAGTGCATTTTACTGGGCGTTTCATGCTCTTTATGATTCCGCTTAGACCAACACGCTTTCTGAAATAGGAGCCTCGTAAATTGAACAAATGTGATAGAATTACGCAGAATTCTTATATTAACCATAATATAAAATGATCTAATGGGGTCTCTGATTACCCTATCATAGAAGTTTAGTAGTGCATTTTAATCGACATTTCATGCCCTTTAAGATTCTGCTTAGCCCAATACGCTATCTGAAATAGGAGCGACGTAAATTGAATAAATGTGGTTCAATTACGCAAAATTCTTATATTAACCATAATATAAAATGATCTAATCGGGTCTCTGATCGCCCTATCATAGAAGTTTAATAGACAATTTTGCTACGCATTTCATGCGCTTTAAGATACCGCTTAGCCCAATACGCTATCTGAAATAGGAGCGACATGAATTGAACAAATGTTATAGAATTACGCAGAATTCTTATATTAACCATAATATAATACGATCTATTCGGGTCTCTGATTGCCCGATCATAGAAGTTTAGTAGTGCATGTTATTCGCATTTTCATGCGCTTTAAGGTGCCGCTTGGCCCAATACGCTATCTGAAATAGGAGCGACGTAAATTGAACAAATGTGATAGAATTTCGCTGAATTCTTATATTAACCATAATATAAGATGATCTAATCGGGTCTCTGATTGCCCTATCCGAGAAGTTTAGTAGTCCATTTTACTCGACATTTCATGCGCTTTAAGATGCCGCCTAGCCCAATACGCTATCTGAAATAGGGGCGACATAAATTGAATAAATGTGATAAAATTACGCTGAATTCTTATATTAATATTAATGTAAAATGATCTAATCGGGACACTGATTACCCTACCATAGAAGGTTAATAGTGCATTTTACTCGTCATTTCATGCGCTTTAAAGTGCCGCTTATCCCTATACGCTATCTGAAGTGGGAGCGACGTAAATTGAACAAATGTGATGGAATTACGCAGAATCCTTATATTAATCATAATACAAGATGATCTAATCGGGTCTCTGTTCGCCCTACCCTAGGGGCTTAATAGTGCCTTTTACTCTTAATTTCATGCGCTTTGAGATGCCGATTAGCCCAAAACGCTATCTGAAATAGGAGCGACGTAAATTGAACAAATGTGACAGAATTTCGCTGAATTCTTATATTAACCAAAATATAAAATGATCTAATCGGGTCTCTGATTGCCCTAGTATAGAAGGTTAATTGTGCATTTTGCTCGCCATTCCACGCGCTTTAAGATGCCTCTTAGCCCAATACGCTATCTGGAATAGGAGCGACGTAAATTGAACAGATGTGATAGAACTTCGCTGAATCCTTATATTAAGCATAATATAAGATCACCTAATCGGGTCTCTGATTGCCCTATCCGGGAAGTTTAGTATTGCATTTTGCTCGGCATTCCATGCGCTTTAAGATGCCGCCTATCCCATTACGCTGTCTTAAATAGGAGCGATGTAAATTGAACAAATGCGTTAGAATTACGTTAAATTCTTATATTAATCATAATATAAGATGACCTAATCGGGTCTCTGATTGCCTTATCCGGGAAGTTTAGTATTGCATTTTGCTCGGCATTCCATGCGCTTTAAGATGCCGCCTAGCCCAATATACTATCTGAAATAGGAGCGTCGTAAATTGAGTAAATGTGATAGAATTCCGCAGAATTCTTATATTAACCATTATATAAAATGATCTAATCGGGTCTCGGATTGCTCTATCATAGAAGGTTACTAGTGCATTTTATTCGTCATTCCGCGCGCTTTAAGATGCCGCCTAGCCCAATATACTATCTGAAATAGGAGCGTCGTAAATTGAACAAATGTGATAGAATTACGCGGAATCTTATATTAATCACAATGAAAGATAACCTAATCCGTTCTCTGATTGCCCTATCCGAGAAGTTTAGTAGTGTATTTTACTCGACATTTCATGCGCCTTAAGATGCCGCCTCGCCCAATACGCTATCTGAAATAGGAGCGTCGTAAATTGAACAAATGTGATAGAATTACGCAGGATTCTTATCTTGACCATAATTTAAAATGATCTAATCGGGTCTGTGATTGCCCTATCATAGAAGTTTAATAGTGCCTTTTACTCGTCATTTCATGCGCTTTAAGGTGCCGGTTAACCCAATACGCTATCTTAAATTGGAGCTACGTAAATTGAACAAGTGTGATAGAGTTTCGTTGAATTCTTAAATTAACCATAATATAAAATGACCTAATCGGGTCTCTGTTCGCCCTACCCTAGAAGTTTAATAGTACATTTTACTCGACATTACATGCGCTTCGTGATGCCGCTTATTCCAATACGCTATCTGAAATAGGAGCGATATAAATTGAACAAATGTGATAGGATTACGCTGAATTCTTATATTAACCATAATATAAGATGACATAATCGGGTCTCTGATTGCCCTATCCTAGAAGTTTCGTAGTGCATTTTACTCGACAGTTCATGCGCTTTAAGATGCCGCGTACCCCAATATGCTATCTGAAATAGGAGCGACGTAAATTGAACAAATGTGATACAATAACGCTGAATTCTTATATTAACCATACAATAAAATGATCTAATCGGGTCTCTGTTTGCCCTACCCTAGAAGTTTAATCGAGCATTTTACTCGACATTTCATGCGCTTTAAGATACCACCTATCCCAATACGCTATCTGAAATAGGGGCGACGTAAATTGAACAAATGTGATAAAATTTCTCTGAATTCTTATATTAACCATAATATAAGATGACCTAATCGGGTCTCTGATTGCCCTATCCGAGAAGTTCAGTAGTGCATTTTACTCGACATTTCATGCGCTTTAAGATGCCGCCTCGCCCAATACGCTATCTGAAATAGGAGCGTCGTAAATTGAACAAATGTGATAGAATTACGCAGAATTCTTATATTAACCATAATTTAAAATGATCTAATCGGGTCTCTGATTGCCCTATCATAGAAGTTTAATAGTGCATTTTACTCGTCATTTCATGCGCTTTAAGGTGCCCCTTAGCCCAATACGCTATCTGAAATAGGAGCGACGTAAATTGAACAAATGTGATAGAATTTCGCTGAATTCTTATATCAACCATAATATAAAATGATCTAATCGGGTCTCTCATTGCCCTATCATAGAAGGTTAGTAGTGCATTTTACTCGTCATTCCACGCGCTTTAAGATGCCGCCTAGTCCAATACGCTATCTGAAATACGAGCGACGTAGATTGAACAAATGTGATAGAATACCGCTGAATTCTTAATTCATAATAAAAAATGATCTAATCGGGTCTCTGTTTGCCCTACCCTAGAAGTTTAATAGTGCATTTTACTCGACATTTCATGCGCTTTAAGATGCCACCTAGCCCAACACGCTATCTGAAATAGGGGCGACGTAAATTGAACAAATGTGATAAAATTACGTTGAATTCTTATATTAACAATAATATAAAATGATCTAGTCGAGTCTCTGACTGCCCTAACCTAGAAGTTTAGTAGTGCATTTTACTCGGCATTTCATGCGCTTTAAGATGCCGCTTACCCCATTCGCTATCTGAAATAGGAGCGACGTAAATTGACCAAATGTGATAGAATTACGCAGAATTCTTATATTAACCATAATATAATGTGATCTATTCGGGTCTCTGATTGCCCTATCCTAGAAGTTTAGTAGTGCATTTTACTCCACATTTCATGCGCTTTAAGATGCCGCTTAGCCCACTACGCTATCTGAAGTAGGAGCGACGTAAATTGAACAAATGTGACAGAATTTCGCTGAATTCTTTTATTAACCATAATATAAAATGATCTAACCTGGTCTCTGATTGCCCTATCATAGAAGGTTAATAGTGAATTTTACTCGCCATTTCATGCGCTTTAAGGTGCCGCTTAGACCAATACGCTATCTGAAATAGGAGCGACGTAAATTGATCAAATGTGATAGAATTACGCTGCATCCTTATATTAACCATAATATAAGATCACCTAATCGGGTCTCTGATTGCCCTATCCGGGAAGTTTAGTATTGCATTTTTCTCGGCATTCCATGCGCTTTAAGATGCCGCCTATCCCAATACGCTGTCTTAAATAGGAGCGATGTAAATTGAACAAATGCGTTAGAATTACGTTAAATTCTTATATTAATCATAATATAAGATGACCTAATCGGGTCTCTGATTGCCTTATCCGGGAAGTTTAGTATTGCATTTTGCTCGGCATTCCATGCGCTTTAAGATGCCGCCTAGCCCAATATACTATCTGAAATAGGAGCGTCGTAAATTGAGTAAATGTGATAGAATTCCGCAGAATTCTTATATTAACCATTATATAAAATGATCTAATCGGGTCTCGGATTGCTCTATCATAGAAGGTTACTAGTGCATTTTATTCGTCATTCCGCGCGCTTTAAGATGCCGCCTAGCCCAATATACTATCTGAAATAGGAGCGTCGTAAATTGAACAAATGTGATAGAATTACGCGGAATCTTATATTAATCACAATGAAAGATAACCTAATCCGTTCTCTGATTGCCCTATCCGAGAAGTTTAGTAGTGTATTTTACTCGACATTTCATGCGCCTTAAGATGCCGCCTCGCCCAATACGCTATCTGAAATAGGAGCGTCGTAAATTGAACAAATGTGATAGAATTACGCAGGATTCTTATCTTGACCATAATTTAAAATGATCTAATCGGGTCTGTGATTGCCCTATCATAGAAGTTTAATAGTGCCTTTTACTCGTCATTTCATGCGCTTTAAGGTGCCGGTTAACCCAATACGCTATCTTAAATTGGAGCTACGTAAATTGAACAAGTGTGATAGAGTTTCGTTGAATTCTTAAATTAACCATAATATAAAATGACCTAATCGGGTCTCTGTTCGCCCTACCCTAGAAGTTTAATAGTACATTTTACTCGACATTACATGCGCTTCGTGATGCCGCTTATTCCAATACGCTATCTGAAATAGGAGCGATATAAATTGAACAAATGTGATAGGATTACGCTGAATTCTTATATTAACCATAATATAAGATGACATAATCGGGTCTCTGATTGCCCTATCCTAGAAGTTTCGTAGTGCATTTTACTCGACAGTTCATGCGCTTTAAGATGCCGCGTACCCCAATATGCTATCTGAAATAGGAGCGACGTAAATTGAACAAATGTGATACAATAACGCTGAATTCTTATATTAACCATACAATAAAATGATCTAATCGGGTCTCTGATTGCTCTATCATAGAAGTTTAATGGTGCATTTTACTCGTCATTTCATGCGCTTTAAGGTGCCGCTTAGCCCAATACGCTATCTGAAATAGGAATGACGTAAATTGATCAAATGTGATAGAATATCGCTGAATTCTTATATTAACCATAATATAAAATGATCTAATCGGGTCTCTGATTGCCCTATCAAAGAAGTTTAGTAGTGCATTTTACTTGTCATTTCATGCGCTTCAAGGTGCCGCCTAGCCCAATACGCCGTATGAAATTGTAGCGACGAAAATTGAACAAGTGTGAGAAAGTTTCGCTGAATTCTTAAATTAACCATAATATAAAATGATCTAATCGGGTCTCTGTTTTCCCTATCATAGAAGCTTAATAGTGCATTTTACTCGTCAGTTTATGCGCTTTAAGGTGCCGCTTAGCCCAATACGCTATCTGAAATAGGAATGACGTAAATTGATCAAATGTGATAGAATTTCGCTGAATTCTTATATTAACCGTAATATAAAATGATCTAATCGGGTCTGTGATTATCCTATCATAGAAGTTTAATACTGCATTTTACTCGTCATTTCATGCGTTTTAAGGTGCCGCCTAGCCCAATACGCTATCTGAAACAGGAGCGACGTAAATTGAACAAATGTGATAGAATTACGCAGAATTCTTATATTAACCATAATTTAAAATGACTTTGTCGGGTCTGTGATTGCCCTATCCGAGAAGTTTAATACTGCATTTTACTCGTCATCTCATGCGTTTTAAGGTGCCACCTAGCCCAATACGCTATCTAAAATAGGAGCGACATAAATTGAACAAATGTGATAGAATTTCGCTGAATTTTTAAATTCACCATAATATAAAATGATCTAATCGTGTCTCTGTTTACCCTACCGTAGAAGTTTAATAGTGCATTTTACTCGACATTTCATGCGCTTTAAGATGCCACCTAGCCCAATACGCTATCTAAAATTGGGGCGACGTAAATTGAACAAATGTGATAAAATTACGTTGAATTCTTATATTAACAATAACATAAAATGATCTAATCGGGTCTCTGATTGCCATATCACAGAAGTTTAATAGTGCATTTTACTCGGCATTTCATGCGCTTTAAGGTGCCGCCTAGCCCAATACGCTATCTGAAATTGGTGCTGCGTAAATTGAACAAATGTGATAGAGTTACGCAGAATTCTCATATTAACCATAATATAAAATGATCTAATCGGGTCTCTGATTGCCCTATCATAGAAGTTTAGTAGTGCATTTTACTCGACATTTCATGCGCTTTAAGATTCCGCCTCTCCCAAAACGCTACCTGACATAGGAGCGACGTAAATTCAACAAATGTGACAGAATTACGCAGAATTCTTATATAAACCATAATTTAAAATGATCTAATCGGCTCTCTGAATGCGCTATCATAGAAGTTTAATAGTGCATTTTACTCGTCATTTCATGCGCTTTAAGGTGCCGCCTAGCGCAATACGCTATCTGAAGTTGGAGCGACGTAAATTGAACAAATGTGATAGAGTTACGCAGAATTCTTATATTAACCATAATTTAAAATGATCTAATCGGGTCTCTGATTGCCCAATCATAGAAGTTTAATAGTGCAATTAGCTCGTCATTTCATGCGCTTTAAGATGCCACCTATCCCAATACGCTATCTGAACTAGGGGCGACGTAAATTGAACAAATGTGATAAACTTTCTCTGAATTCTTATATTAACCATAATATAAGATGACCTAATCGGGTGTCTGATTGCCCTATCCGAGAAGTTTAGTAGTGCATTTTACTCGACATTTCATGCGCTTTAAGATGCCGCCTAGTCCAATACGCTATCTGAAATTGGAGCAACGTAAATTGAACACATGTGATAAAATTACATTGAATTCTTATATTAACAATAATATTAAATGATCTAATCGGGTCTCTGATTGCCTTATCCTAGAAGCTTAGTAGTGCATTTTACTCGTCATTTCATGCGCTTTAAGGAGCCGCTTGCTCCAATACGCTACCTGAAGTGGGAGCGTCGTAAATTGACCAAATGTGATAGAAGTTCGCTGAATTCTTAAATTAACGATAATATAAAATGATCTAATCGGGTCTCTGTTTGCCCTACCCTAGAAGTTTAATCGAGCATTTTACTCGACATTTCATGCGCTTTAAGATACCACCTATCCCAATACGCTATCTGAAATAGGGGCGACGTAAATTGAACAAATGTGATAAAATTTCTCTGAATTCTTATATTAACCATAATATAAGATGACCTAATCGGGTCTCTGATTGCCCTATCCGAGAAGTTCAGTAGTGCATTTTACTCGACATTTCATGCGCTTTAAGATGCCGCCTCGCCCAATACGCTATCTGACATAGGAGCGTCGTAAATTGAACAAATGTGATAGAATTACGCAGAATTCTTATATTAACCATAATTTAAAATGATCTAATCGGGTCTCTGATAGCCATATCATAGAAGTTTAATAGTGCATTTTACTCGTCATTTCATGCGCTTTAAGATGCCGCCTAGTCCAATACGCTATCTGAAATACGAGCGACGTAGATTGAACAAATGTGATAGAATACCGCTGAATTCTTAATTCATAATAAAAAATGATCTAATCGGGTCTCTGTTTGCCCTACCCTAGAAGTTTAATAGTGCATTTTACTCGACATTTCATGCGCTTTAAGATGCCACCTAGCCCAACACGCTATCTGAAATAGGGGCGACGTAAATTGAACAAATGTGATAAAATTACGTTGAATTCTTATATTAACAATAATATAAAATGATCTAGTCGAGTCTCTGACTGCCCTAACCTAGAAGTTTAGTAGTGCATTTTACTCGGCATTTCATGCGCTTTAAGATGCCGCTTAGCCCACTACGCTATCTGAAGTAGGAGCGACGTAAATTGAACAAATGTGACAGAATTTCGCTGAATTCTTTTATTAACCATAATATAAAATGATCTAACCTGGTCTCTGATTGCCCTATCATAGAAGGTTAATAGTGAATTTTACTCGCCATTTCATGCGCTTTAAGGTGCCGCTTAGACCAATACGCTATCTGAAATAGGAGCGACGTAAATTGAACAAATGTGATAGAATTACGCTGCATCCTTATATTAATCATAATATAAGATCACCTAATCGGGTCTCTGATTGCCCTATCCGGGAAGTTTAGTATTGCATTTTGCTCGGCATTCCATGCGCTTTAAGATGCCGCCTATCCCAATACGCTGTCTTAAATAGGAGCGATGTAAATTGAACAAATGCGTTAGAATTACGTTAAATTCTTATATTAATCATAATATAAGATGACCTAATCGGGTCTCTGATTGCCTTATCCGGGAAGTTTAGTATTGCATTTTGCTCGGCATTCCATGCGCTTTAAGATGCCGCCTAGCCCAATATACTATCTGAAATAGGAGCGTCGTAAATTGAGTAAATGTGATAGAATTCCGCAGAATTCTTATATTAACCATTATATAAAATGATCTAATCGGGTCTCGGATTGCTCTATCATAGAAGGTTACTAGTGCATTTTATTCGTCATTCCGCGCGCTTTAAGATGCCGCCTAGCCCAATATACTATCTGAAATAGGAGCGTCGTAAATTGAACAAATGTGATAGAATTACGCGGAATCTTATATTAATCACAATGAAAGATAACCTAATCCGTTCTCTGATTGCCCTATCCGAGAAGTTTAGTAGTGTATTTTACTCGACATTTCATGCGCCTTAAGATGCCGCCTCGCCCAATACGCTATCTGAAATAGGAGCGTCGTAAATTGAACAAATGTGATAGAATTACGCAGGATTCTTATCTTGACCACAATTTAAAATGATCTAATCGGGTCTGTGATTGCCCTATCATAGAAGTTTAATAGTGCCTTTTACTCGTCATTTCATGCGCTTTAAGGTGCCGGTTAACCCAATACGCTATCTTAAATTGGAGCTACGTAAATTGAACAAGTGTGATAGAGTTTCGTTGAATTCTTAAATTAAGCATAATATAAAATGACCTAATCGGGTCTCTGTTCGCCCTACCCTAGAAGTTTAATAGTACATTTTACTCGACATTACATGCGCTTTGTGATGCCGCTTATTCCAATACGCTATCTGAAATAGGAGCGATATAAATTGAACAAATGTGATAGGATTACGCTGAATTCTTATATTAACCATAATATAAGATGACATAATCGGGTCTCTGATTGCCCTATCCTAGAAGTTTCGTAGTGCATTTTACTCGACAGTTCATGCGCTTTAAGATGCCGCGTACCCCAATATGCTATCTGAAATAGGAGCGACGTAAATTGAACAAATGTGATACAATAACGCTGAATTCTTATATTAACCATACAATAAAATGATCTAATCGGGTCTCTGTTTGCCCTACCCTAGAAGTTTAATCGAGCATTTTACTCGACATTTCATGCGCTTTAAGATACCACCTATCCCAATACGCTATCTGAAATAGGGGCGACGTAAATTGAACAAATGTGATAAAATTTCTCTGAATTCTTATATTAACCATAATATAAGATGACCTAATCGGGTCTCTGATTGCCCTATCCGAGAAGTTCAGTAGTGCATTTTACTCGACATTTCATGCGCTTTAAGATGCCGCCTCGCCCAATACGCTATCTGAAATAGGAGCGTCGTAAATTGAACAAATGTGATAGAATTACGCAGAATTCTTATATTAACCATAATTTAAAATGATCTAATCGGGTCTCTGATAGCCATATCATAGAAGTTTAATAGTGCATTTTACTCGTCATTTCATGCGCTTTAAGGTGCCCCTTAGCCCAATACGCTATCTGAAATAGGAGCGACGTAAATTGAACAAATGTGATAGAATTTCGCTGAATTCTTATATCAACCATAATATAAAATGATCTAATCGGGTCTCTCATTGCCCTATCATAGAAGGTTAGTAGTGCATTTTACTCGTCATTCCACGCGCTTTAAGATGCCGCCTAGCCCAATACGCTATCTGAAATAGGAGCGACGTAGATTGAACAAATGTGATAGAATTCCGCTGAATTCTTAATTCATAATAAAAAATGATCTAATCGGGTCTCTGTTTGCCCTACCCTAGAAGTTTAATAGTGCATTTTACTCGACATTTCATGCGCTTTAAGATGCCACCTAGCCCAACACGCTATCTGAAATAGGGGCGACGTAAATTGAACAAATGTGATAAAATTACGTTGAATTCTTATATTAACAATAATATAAAATGATCTAGTCGAGTCTCTGACTGCCCTAACCTAGAAGTTTAGTAGTGCATTTTACTCGGCATTTCATGCGCTTTAAGATGCCGCTTACCCCATTCGCTATCTGAAATAGGAGCGACGTAAATTGACCAAATGTGATAGAATTACGCAGAATTCTTATATTAACCATAATATAATGTGATCTATTCGGGTCACTGATTGCCCTATCCTAGAAGTTTAGTAGTGCATTTTACTCCACATTTCATGCACTTTAAGATGCCGCTTAGCCCACTACGCTATCTGAAGTAGGAGCGACGTAAATTGAACAAATGTGACAGAATTTCGCTGAATTCTTTTATTAACCATAATATAAAATGATCTAACCTGGTCTCTGATTGCCCTATCATAGAAGGTTAATAGTGAATTTTACTCGCCATTTCATGCGCTTTAAGGTGCCGCTTAGACCAATACGCTATCTGAAATAGGAGCGACGTAAATTGATCAAATGTGATAGAATTACGCTGCATCCTTATATTAATCATAATATAAGATCACCTAATCGGGTCTCTGATTGCCCTATCCGGGAAGTTTAGTATTGCATTTCTCTCGGCATTCCATGCGCTTTAAGATGCCGCCTATCCCAATACGCTGTCTTAAATAGGAGCGATGTAAATTGAACAAATGCGTTAGAATTACGTTAAATTCTTATATTAATCATAATATAAGATGACCTAATCGGGTCTCTGATTGCCTTATCCGGGAAGTTTAGTATTGCATTTTGCTCGGCATTCCATGCGCTTTAAGATGCCGCCTAGCCCAATATACTATCTGAAATAGGAGCGTCGTAAATTGAGTAAATGTGATAGAATTCCGCAGAATTCTTATATTAACCATTATATAAAATGATCTAATCGGGTCTCGGATTGCTCTATCATAGAAGGTTACTAGTGCATTTTATTCGTCATTCCGCGCGCTTTAAGATGCCGCCTAGCCCAATATACTATCTGAAATAGGAGCGTCGTAAATTGAACAAATGTGATAGAATTACGCGGAATCTTATATTAATCACAATGAAAGATAACCTAATCCGTTCTCTGATTGCCCTATCCGAGAAGTTTAGTAGTGTATTTTACTCGACATTTCATGCGCCTTAAGATGCCGCCTCGCCCAATACGCTATCTGAAATAGGAGCGTCGTAAATTGAACAAATGTGATAGAATTACGCAGGATTCTTATCTTGACCACAATTTAAAATGATCTAATCGGGTCTGTGATTGCCCTATCATAGAAGTTTAATAGTGCCTTTTACTCGTCATTTCATGCGCTTTAAGGTGCCGGTTAACCCAATACGCTATCTTAAATTGGAGCTACGTAAATTGAACAAGTGTGATAGAGTTTCGTTGAATTCTTAAATTAAGCATAATATAAAATGACCTAATCGGGTCTCTGTTCGCCCTACCCTAGAAGTTTAATAGTACATTTTACTCGACATTACATGCGCTTTGTGATGCCGCTTATTCCAATACGCTATCTGAAATAGGAGCGATATAAATTGAACAAATGTGATAGGATTACGCTGAATTCTTATATTAACCATAATATAAGATGACATAATCGGGTCTCTGATTGCCCTATCCTAGAAGTTTCGTAGTGCATTTTACTCGACAGTTCATGCGCTTTAAGGTGCCGCGTACCCCAATATGCTATCTGAAATAGGAGCGACGTAAATTGAACAAATGTGATACAATAACGCTGAATTCTTATATTAACCATACAATAAAATGATCTAATCGGGTCTCTGATTTCTCTATCATAGAAGTTTAATAGTGCATTTTACTCGTCATTTCATGCGCTTTAAGGTGCCGCTTAGCCCAATACGCTATCTGAAATAGGAATGACGTAAATTGATCAAATGTGATAGAATTTCGCTGAATTCTTATATTAACCATAATATAAAATGATCTAATCGGGTCTCTGATTGCCCTATCAAAGAAGTTTAGTAGTGCATTTTACTCGTCATTTCATGCGTTTTAAGGTGCCGCCTAGCCCAATACGCTATCTGAAACAGGAGCGACGTAAATTGAACAAATGTGATAGAATTACGCAGAATTCTTATATTAACCATAATATAAAATGATCTAATCGGGTCTCTGATTGCCCTATCATAGAAGTTTAGTAGTGTAGCAGCTACGGCACTGCTACCACATCCCTGCCGTGAAAGATCGAGATATTACCCTCGCTTAGTTTCTTTTCTTTAAATGCTTACGGTCTATCTTTCTTTAAAAGTGTACGAACACAGGCGCGTCGTAGACCGGCAACGGACGACGGTTGCCGATTGCGCGACGAGTTTTTTCTGTTGTTTTCTGACCGCGCGCCGCGGTCACCATACGAGAACACGAGGCAGAACCTCTTACGACTCACCACGTGTACGACCGTGCGACGCAGACAATACCTGTTCTTATTCTGTTATATTAATTGTAAATAAATTGAGCGTGTAACGCAAATCGGAGTTATCCATTACGCACACATTCACCTCAATTATTGGTGACCCCGACGTGATCGTGAAGTGATTGTGATCGTGATCGTGATCGTGACAAGACAAAATTTTTTTTTTTCTCCATCGACCGTATTTCTTCAAAGACTTCCGTGAACTTTTTATACAATAGTGTAATTCGCGCAGAACTGCTAAAAGTGTAAGTGATCTCTCCGCTGAAGCAGCAATACAGCCATGAACGCGGATATCCCTGCCAACGCCTCCACGAGCAGAGCGTCGATAGAAAGAGTCGCCGTTCGTATACCGGATTTTTGTCCTAGCGATCCGGAAATGTGGTTCAGCATGGTGGAAAGGAGTTTCGAGGTATCCGGAGTGACCACCGACAGCACCAGGTTCGGGTATATCCTGAGTGCCCTGGATCCACGTTACGCCACAGAGGTTCGAGACATAATAATGAACCCGCCAGCGACCGGTCAGTATGAAAAACTAAAAACCGAGCTGATCCGACGTTTGAGCGTGTCTCAAGAGCAGAAGACGCGACGCCTCCTGGAGCATGAGGAAATCGGCGATCGGAAACCTTCGCAATTTTTGAGGCATCTGCGCAGCCTAGCCGGGACGCAAGTATCAGACGCCTTATTGCGAACCCTTTGGCTAGGGAGGTTACCGACGAGCACGCAGGTAATTTTAGCCACGCAGAAGGACACGGAACTGGACAAAGTGGCCGAGCTGGCGGACGCTATCACCGATACCAGGCCTCATCGCCATGAAATTGCCGAAGCGTCACCCCCGGTGCCGCAGGAAATCGACGCAGGTAGGTCCCTCGAGGCTTTATCGCAATTGAAAATGTCGCAGCTCGCTCTGTCGCTACGAGAAGAAATAGCGGCGCTTCGTCAAGAAATGACGAGCGATCGTACCTCGCGGAGAGATAGGGAGCCTCGATCCCGTTCACGTCCTCGGAGCCGTTCCGGATCTCGATCGAGGAAGCGCACACATGGCAAGGATGGAATTTGCTGGTACCACTGGAGTTTCGGTACCGACGCAAGGGACTGCATTAAGCCGTGCACCTTCCAGGCGGGAAACATTCCGGGCAGTCGTTAACGACGGCTAGCGACCCCAGCCCGACTTTACGCCGTCTCTTCGTCATCGATCACGACACGAAGACGCAATTTTTGGTCGACACAGGCGCCGACCTCTGTGTCTTTCCACGAGCAATGATCCGAGGACGGCGCGAAAAATCATCCTACGAGCTTTCCGCAGCAAATGGCACCACCATCGCAACGTACGGGACTACGACTTTAACTCTCAATTTAGGGTTACGTCGGGTTTTCACATGGAGATTCGTAATCGCCGACGTCTCCAGGCCCATAATCGGGGTCGATTTCCTCGCTCACTTCGGACTAATGGTAGACGTTCGCAATCGCCGTCTCTTAGATCAAGTGACGTCTCTCTCGACACGAGGAATGCCTGCCCGTGAAGCCGTCCCGAGCATCAAAACAGTCTTCGGGGAATCCGCTTATCATGTTCTACTCCAGCGATTTCCCGAAATTACGAAACCGGAAGGAACACCTTCCGAACCAAAACACAGCACGATGCACCACATTCGTACTGCACCAGGTCCACCTGTTACCTGCAAACCACGGCGTCTTGCACCAGGTAGGCTACAGGCAGCCAAAAAGGAATTTGAAACCATGTCGCGATTAGGAACAACCCGACCGTCGGAGAGTAGCTGGTCGTCACCTTTGCACATGGTACCCAAAAAAGGAAGTGACGAATGGAGACCATGTGGCGATTATCGTGCTCTCAACGCCAGGACCTTGCCGGACCGATATCCCGTCAGGCATATTGAAGATTTTACACAAACTTTGCGGGGTAAGAAAATTTTTTCTACCATTGATCTCGTTCGAGCTTACAACCAAATCCCCGTTGCACCCGAAGATATTCCGAAGACAGCTATTACCACTCCTTTCGGATTATTCGAATTTCCGTTCATGTCGTTTGGGTTACGCAACGCGGCTCAAACCTTTCAGCGCTTTATCGATGAAGCGTTGCGAGGTTTGAACTTTTGTTTCGCATACATTGACGACATATTGGTGGCTTCAACATCCGAAGAGGAACACCTTCAACACCTCAAGATAGTTTTTGAACGGCTAAAACAATACGGTATAGTGATAAATACTGCAAAATGTATCTTCGGAAGGGCGGAGTTAAAATTTTTAGGCTACCTGGTGTCGGAATCAGGCACCCGACCATCCACCGAAAAGGTTGAGGCCATTTTAAAGTATCCACGGCCGACCACAGCGAAACAATTACGGCAGTTTTTAGGTATGGTAAATTTTTATAGACGTTTCATACCTAAAGCCGCACAGGTACATGCACCTCTGAACGACATGCTGGCGGACAATATAAAAGGCAGCGCACCTGTAAATTGGACACCAGACGCCACCGCAGCATTTGAAGACTCTAAAAAGGCGTTAGTAGAGGCTACTCTACTAACACACCCTGAAATCGACGCACCATTGGCCATCATATGCGACGCCTCGAATTCTGCTGTTGGCGCCGCGCTTCAACAACGCATCGGTGATAATTGGGAACCACTGGGTTTCTTTTCAAAAAAACTCAGCTCAACGGAACAGAAATACGCTACATACGACAGAGAATTACTCGCTATCTACCTCGCAGTCAAATATTTCCGTCATATGATCGAGGGAAGAACTTTCACTATCTTCACAGACCATAAACCAATCATTTACGCTTTCCAACAGAAACCAGAAAAATTCACCCCAAGACAATTTCGATATCTCAGCTTCATTAGTGAATTCTCAACGGACATCCGCCACGTAGCAGGTCGAGATAACGTTGTCGCCGATGCGTTGTCAAGAGTGGACGAAATCGAAGAGACTTTGGATTTTGAAATGCTGGCCAAATCGCAAGAAGAAGACGAGGAATTACTGACGTACTTACAAGGCAACACCGGTTTGAATTTAAAACGCATATCCATTCCTGGAAGTACACAACAAATTTACTGCGACATATCTACAGACACCGTTCGCCCTTTCGTCACAAAATCGTTTCGTCAAACTGCATTCAACGCACTACACAAAATATCGCATCCAGGAATCAACGCCACTGTCAAACTGATCACGCAAAGGTACGTTTGGCCATCGATCAAAACAGACTGCAGAAGATGGGCCCGGAACTGTATCCAATGTCAACGCTCCAAGATCACCAGGCACGTATCAGCACCCCTCGGTTCTTTTTCGCGACCATCGGCGAGGTTCGAACATGTTCATTTGGACATTGTCATCCTACCGGTCTCCGAAGGATACAGATATTGCCTTACCTGCGTGGATCGCTTTACGCGCTGGCCTGAAGCAATACCTCTCCGCGACCAGGAAGCAGCCACAGTAGCTCGAGCCTTTTACGAGGGGTGGATTGTTCGGTTTGGAACGCCGCTAAGGATCACCACGGACCAAGGTAGACAATTTGAGTCCAATCTTTTTAAACAATTAAGTTTGTTAACAGGTAGCAGACATCTAAGAACTACGGCATATCACCCGGCGGCTAATGGGATGGTGGAAAGGTTCCACCGTCAGTTAAAGGCAGCCATACGTTGCCATGAAAATCAACGTTGGACAGAGATTCTTCCCACCACGTTGCTGGGTATTCGTTCAGCCTGGAGGGAAGATTTAAAAGCAACGACAGCAGAGTTGGTGTACGGCGAACCATTGCGACTTCCTGGAGAATTCTTGTCTCCGCGTCCAGGTGAAGCTGACACTGACGCAACTTCATTTGTAAAGGAACTGCGACAACATTTCCAGGATCTGAGCCCAGTCGCAGGTTCTCACCATGGGTCACGGCGGACCTTCGTGTACAAAGACCTTGCCAGTTCCGAGCATGTTTTCGTACGACACGACGCATCGAAAGGCATTCTACAACAACCTTATGATGGACCATATCGTGTCATTAGCCGCGGACATAAAACCTTTCTAATAGACCGTCAAGGAAAACATGTCACAATTTCAATCGAGAGGTTAAAACCCGCGTATATTGTAAGTGATCATTTAACACATAAAAATTGTAATAATTCCGACACAGAACCAAATGTATCTCGCGATATTGTAACACCACAATTTACCACCCGCGCAGGTAGGCGAGTACGATTTCTCGACAGATTTCAAGCTGGATTTTCGTGATTAGGTAAATCACTGGCAGGGGGGTGATGTAGCAGCTACGGCACTGCTACCACATCCCTGCCGTGAAAGATCGAGATATTACCCTCGCTTAGTTTCTTTTCTTTAAATGCTTACGGTCTATCTTTCTTTAAAAGTGTACGAACACAGGCGCGTCGTAGACCGGCAACGGACGACGGTTGCCGATTGCGCGACGAGTTTTTTCTGTTGTTTTCTGACCGCGCGCCGCGGTCACCATACGAGAACACGAGGCAGAACCTCTTACGACTCACCACGTGTACGACCGTGCGACGCAGACAATACCTGTTCTTATTCTGTTATATTAATTGTAAATAAATTGAGCGTGTAACGCAAATCGGAGTTATCCATTACGCACACATTCACCTCAGTAGTGCAATTTGCTCGTCATTTCATGCGCTTTAAGGTGCCGCCTAGCCCATTACGCTATCTGAAATTGGAGCTACGTAAATTGAACAAGTGTGATCGAATTACGCAGAATTCTTATATTAGCCATAATATAAAATGATCTAATCGGGTCTCTGATTGCCTTATCCTAGAATCTTAGTAGTGCATTTTACTCGACATTTCATGCGCTTTAAGGAGCCGCTTGGCCCAACCCGCTACCTGAAATAGGAGCGTCGTAAATTGAGCAAATGTGATAGAATTTCGCTGAATTCTTAAATTAACCATAATATAAAATGATCTAATCGGGACTCTGTTTGCCCTACCCTAGAAGTTTAATAGTTCATTTTACTCGACGTTTCATGCGCTTTAAGATGCCACCTATCCCAATACGCTATCTGAACTAGGGGCGACGTAAATTGAACAAATGTGATAAACTTTCTCTGAATTCTTATATTAACCATAATATAAGATGACCTAATCGGGTGTCTGATTGCCCTATCCGAGAAGTTTAGTAGTGCATTTTACTCGACATTTCATGCGCTTTAAGATGCCGCCTAGTCCAATACGCTATCTGAAATTGGAGCAACGTAAATTGAACACATGTGATAAAATTACATTGAATTCTTATATTAACAATAATATTAAATGATCTAATCGGGTCTCTGATTGCCTTATCCTAGAAGCTTAGTAGTGCATTTTACTCGTCATTTCATGCGCTTTAAGGAGCCGCTTGCCCCAATACATTACCTGAAGTGGGAGCGTCGTAAATTGACCAAATGTGATAGAAGTTCGCTGAATTCTTAAATTAACGATAATATAAAATGATCTAATCGGGTCTCTGTTTGCCCTACCCTAGAAGTTTAATCGAGCATTTTACTCGACATTTCATGCGCTTTATGATGCCACCTATCCCAATACGCTATCTGAAATAGGGGCGACGTAAATTGAACAAATGTGATAAAATTTCTCTGAATTCTTATATTAACCATAATATAAGATGACCTAATCGGGTCTCTGATTGCCCTATCCGAGAAGTTCAGTAGTGCATTTTACTCGACATTTCATGCGCTTTAAGATGCCGCCTAGACCAATACGCTATCTGAAATTGGAGCTACGTAAATTGAACACAGGTGATAAAATTACGTTGAATTCTTATATTAACAATAATATAAAATGATCTAATCGGGTCTCTGTTTGCCCTACCCAAGAAGTTTAAAAGTGCATTTTACTTGCCATTCCACGCGCTTTATGATGCCGCCTAGCCCAATACGCTATCTGAAATAGGAGCGACGTAAACTGAACAAATGTGATAGAATTTCGCAGAATTCTTATATTAACCATAATATAATATGATCTATTCGGGTCTCTGACTGCCCTATCATAGAAGTTTAATAGTGCATTTTACTCGTCAGTCCATGCGCTTTAAGATGCCGCCTAGCCCAATACGCTATCTGAAATAGGAGCGATGTAAATTGAACAAATGTGATAGAACTTCACTGAATTCTCATATTAACCATAGTATAAAATGATCTAATCGGGTCTCTGATTGCCTTATTATAGAAGGTTAGTAGTGCATTTTACTTGCCATTCCACGCGCTTTAAGATGCCGCCTGGCCCAATACGCTATCTGAAATAGGAGCGACGTAAATTGAACAAGTGTGGTAGATTTACGCTGCATCCATATATTAATCATAATATAAGATGACCTAATCGGGTCTCTGATTGCCCTATCCGAGAAGTTTAGTACTGAATTTTACTCGACATTTCATGCGCTTTGAGATGCCGCTTAGCCCAATACGCTATCTGAAGTAGGAGCGACGTAAATTGAACAAATGTGATAGAATTTCGGTGAATTCTTATATTAACCATAATATAAAATGATCTAATCGGGTCTCTCATTGCCCTATCATAGAAGGTTAGTAGTGCATTTTACTCGTCATTCCACGCGCTTTAAGATGCCGCCTAGTCCAATACGCTATCTGAAATACGAGCGACGTAGATTGAACAAATGTGATAGAATACCGCTGAATTCTTAATTCATAATAAAAAATGATCTAATCGGGTCTCTGTTTGCCCTACCCTAGAAGTTTAATAGTGCATTTTACTCGACATTTCATGCGCTTTAAGATGCCACCTAGCCCAACACGCTATCTGAAATAGGGGCGACGTAAATTGAACAAATGTGATAAAATTACGTTGAATTCTTATATTAACAATAATATAAAATGATCTAGTCGAGTCTCTGACTGCCCTAACCTAGAAGTTTAGTAGTGCATTTTACTCGGCATTTCATGCGCTTTAAGATGCCGCTTACCCCATTCGCTATCTGAAATAGGAGCGACGTAAATTGACCAAATGTGATAGAATTTCGCTGAATTCTTTTATTAACCATAATATAAAATGATCTAACCTGGTCTCTGATTGCCCTATCATAGAAGGTTAATAGTGAATTTTACTCGCCATTTCATGCGCTTTAAGGTGCCGTATAGCCCAATCCACTATCTGAAATAGGAGCAACGTAAATTGAAAAAATGTGATAGAATTACGCTGAATTCTTTTATTAATCATAATATACGATGACCTAATCGGGTCTCTGAGTGCCCTATTCTACAAGTTTTGTAGTGCATTTTACTCAACATTTCATGCGCTTTAAGATGCCACCTAGCTCAAAACGCTATCTGAAATAGGGGCGACGTAAGTTGAACAAATGTGATAAAATTACGCTGCATTCTTATATTAACAATAATATAAAATGATATAATCGTGTCTCTGATTGCCCTGTCATAGAAGACTAATAGTGCATTTTACTCGACATTTCATGCGCTTTAAGGTGCCGCCTAGCCCAATACGCTATCTGAAATAGGAGCGACGGAAATTGAACAAATGTGATAGAATTACGAAGAATTCTTATCTTAACCATAATTTAAAAATATCTAATCGGGTCTCAAATTGCCCTATGATAGAAGTTTAATAGGGCATTTTACTCGTAACTTCATGCGCTTTAAGGCATCGCCTAGCCCAATACGCCATCTGAAATAGGAGCGACGTAAAGTGGTCAAATGTGATAGAATTCCGTGGAATTCTTATATTAAACATAATATAAAATGATCTAATCGGGTCTCAGTTCGACCTACCCTAGAAATTTAATAGTGCATTTTACTCGGCACTTCATGCGCTTTGAGATGCCGCTAAGCCCAATACGCTATCTGAAATAGGAGCCACGTAAATTGAACAAATGTGATAGAATATCGCTGAATTCTTATATTAACCATAACGTAAAATGATCTAATCGGGTCTCTGATTGCCCTATCAAAGATGTTTAGTAGTGCATTTTACTCGACATTTCATGCGCTTTAAGGTGCCGCTTAGCCCAATACGCTATCCGAAATAGGAGCGACGTAAATTGAACAAATGTGATAGAATTTCGCTGAATTCTTAAATTAACCATAATATAAAATGATCTAATCGGGTCTCTGTTTGCCCTACCCTAGAAGTTTAATAGTGCATTTTACTCGTCATTCCATGCGCTTTAAGATGCCACCTAGCCCAATACGCTATCTGAAATAGGGGCGACGTAAATTGAACAAATGTGATAAAATTTCGCTGAATTCTTATATTAACCATAATATAAGGTGACCTAATCGGGTCTCTGATTGCCCTATCCGAGAAGTTTAGCAGTGCATTTTACTCGTCATTTCATGCGCTTTAAGGTGCCGCTTTACCCAACACGCTATCTGAAATTGGAGCGACATAAATTGAACAAATGCGATTAATTTACGTTGAATTCTTATATTAACAATAATATAAAATGATCTATTCGGGTCTCTGACTGCCCTATCATAGAAGTTTAATAGTGCATTTTACTCGTCAGTCCATGCGCTTTAAGATGCCGCCTAGCCCAATACGCTATCTGAAATAGGAGCGATGTAAATTGAACAAATGTGATAGAACTTCACTGAATTCTCATATTAACCATAGTATAAAATGATCTAATCGGGTCTCTGATTGCCTTATTATAGAAGGTTAGGAGTGCATTTTACTTGCCATTCCACGCGCTTTAAGATGCCGCCTGGCCCAATACGCTATCTGAAATAGGAGCGACGTAAATTGAACAAGTGTGGTAGATTTACGCTGCATCCATATATTAATCATAATATAAGATGACCTAATCGGGTCTCTGATTGCCCTATCCGAGAAGTTTAGTACTGAATTTTACTCGACATTTCATGCGCTTTGAGATGCCGCTTAGCCCAATACGCTATCTGAAGTAGGAGCGACGTAAATTGAACAAATGTGATAGAATTTCGGTGAATTCTTATATTAACCATAATATAAAATGATCTAATCGGGTCTCTCATTGCCCTATCATAGAAGGTTAGTAGTGCATTTTACTCGTCATTCCACGCGCTTTAAGATGCCGCCTAGTCCAATACGCTATCTGAAATAGGAGCGACGTAGATTGAACAAATGTGATAGAATACCGCTGAATTCTTAATTCATAATAAAAAATGATCTAATCGGGTCTCTGTTTGCCCTACCCTAGAAGTTTAATAGTGCATTTTACTCGACATTTCATGCGCTTTAAGATGCCACCTAGCCCAACACGCTATCTGAAATAGGGCCGACGTAAATTGAACAAATGTGATAAAATTACGTTGAATTCTTATATTAACAATAATATAAAATGATCTAGTCGAGTCACTGACTGCCCTAACCTAGAAGTTTAGTAGTGCATTTTACTCGGCATTTCATGCGCTTTAAGATGCCGCTTACCCCATTCGCTATCTGAAATAGGAGCGACGTAAATTGACCAAATGTGATAGAATTTCGCTGAATTCTTTTATTAACCATAATATAAAATGATCTAACCTGGTCTCTGATTGCCCTATCATAGAAGGTTAATAGTGAATTTTACTCGCCATTTCATGCGCTTTAAGGTGCCGTATAGCCCAATCCACTATCTGAAATAGGAGCAACGTAAATTGAAAAAATGTGATAGAATTACGCTGAATTCTTTTATTAATCATAATATACGATGACCTAATCGGGTCTCTGAGTGCCCTATTCTACAAGTTTTGTAGTGCATTTTACTCGACATTTCATGCGCTTTAAGATGCCACCTAGCTCAAAACGCTATCTGAAATAGGGGCGACGTAAGTTGAACAAATGTGATAAAATTACGCTGCATTCTTATATTAACAATAATATAAAATGATATAATCGTGTCTCTGATTGCCCTGTCATAGAAGACTAATAGTGCATTTTACTCGACATTTCATGCGCTTTAAGGTGCCGCCTAGCCCAATACGCTATCTGAAATAGGAGCGACGGAAATTGAACAAATGTGATAGAATTACGAAGAATTCTTATCTTAACCATAATTTAAAAATATCTAATCGGGTCTCAAATTGCCCTATGATAGAAGTTTAATAGGGCATTTTACTCGTAACTTCATGCGCTTTAAGGTATCGCCTAGCCCAATACGCCATCTGAAATAGGAGCGACGTAAAGTGGTCAAATGTGATAGAATTCCGCGGAATTCTTATATTAAACATAATATAAAATGATCTAATCGGGTCTCAGTTCGACCTACCCTAGAAGTTTAATAGTGCATTTTACTCGGCACTTCATGCGCTTTGAGATGCCGCTAAGCCCAATACGCTATCTGAAATAGGAGCCACGTAAATTGAACAAATGTGATAGAATATCGCTGAATTCTTATATTAACCATAACATACAATGATCTAATCGGGTCTCTGATTGCCCTATCAAAGATGTTTAGTAGTGCATTTTACTCGACATTTCATGCGCTTTAAGGTGCCGCTTAGCCCAATACGCTATCTGAAATAGGAGCGACGTAAATTGAACAAATGTGATAGAATTTCGCTGAATTCTTAAATTAACCATAATATAAAATGATCTAATCGGGTCTCTGTTTGCCCTACCCTAGAAGTTTAATAGTGCATTTTACTCGTCATTCCATGCGCTTTAAGATGCCACCTAGCCCAATACGCTATCTGAAATAGGGGCGACGTAAATTGAACAAATGTGATAAAATTTCGCTGAATTCTTATATTAACCATAATATAAGGTGACCTAATCGGGTCTCTGATTGCCCTATCCGAGAAGTTTAGCAGTGCATTTTACTCGTCATTTCATGCGCTTTAAGGTGCCGCTTTACACAACACGCTATCTGAAATTGGAGCGACATAAATTGAACAAATGCGATTAATTTACGTTGAATTCTTATATTAACAATAATATAAAATGATCTATTCGGGTCTCTGACTGCCCTATCATAGAAGTTTAATAGTGCATTTTACTCGTCAGTCCATGCGCTTTAAGATGCCGCCTAGCCCAATACGCTATCTGAAATAGGAGCGATGTAAATTGAACAAATGTGATAGAACTTCACTGAATTCTCATATTAACCATAGTATAAAATGATCTAATCGGGTCTCTGATTGCCTTATTATAGAAGGTTAGGAGTGCATTTTACTTGCCATTCCACGCGCTTTAAGATGCCGCCTGGCCCAATACGCTATCTGAAATAGGAGCGACGTAAATTGAACAAGTGTGGTAGATTTACGCTGCATCCATATATTAATCATAATATAAGATGACCTAATCGGGTCTCTGATTGCCCTATCCGAGAAGTTTAGTAGTGCATTTTACTCGACATTTCATGCGCTTTGAGATGCCGCTTAGCCCAATACGCTATCTGAAGTAGGAGCGACGTAAATTGAACAAATGTGATAGAATTTCGCTGAATTCTTATATTAACCATAATATAAAATGATCTAATCGGGTCTCTCATTGCCCTATCATAGAAGGTTAGTAGTGCATTTTACTCGTCATTCCACGCGCTTTAAGATGCCGCCTATCCCAATACGCTATCTGAAATAGGAGCGACGTAGATTGAACAAATGTGATAGAATTCCGCTGAATTCTTAATTCATAATAAAAAATGATCTAATCGGGTCTCTGTTTGCCCTACCCTAGAAGTTTAATAGTGCATTTTACTCGACATTTCATGCGCTTTAAGATGCCACCTAGCCCAACACGCTATCTGAAATAGGGGCGACGTAAATTGAACAAATGTGATAAAATTACGTTGAATTCTTATATTAACAATAATATAAAATGATCTAGTCGAGTCTCTGACTGCCCTAACCTAGAAGTTTAGTAGTGCATTTTACTCGGCATTTCATGCGCTTTAAGATGCCGCTTACCCCATTCGCTATCTGAAATAGGAGCGACGTAAATTGACCAAATGTGATAGAATTTCGCTGAATTCTTATATTAACCATAATATAAAATGATCTAACCTGGTCTCTGATTGCCCTATCATAGAAGGTTAATAGTGAATTTTACTCGCCATTTCATGCGCTTTAAGGTGCCGTATAGCCCAATCCACTATCTGAAATAGGAGCAACGTAAATTGAAAAAATGTGATAGAATTACGCTGAATTCTTTTATTAATCATAATATACGATGACCTAATCGGGTCTCTGAGTGCCCTATTCTACAAGTTTTGTAGTGCATTTTACTCGACATTTCATGCGCTTTAAGATGCCACCTAGCTCAAAACGCTATCTGAAATAGGGGCGACGTAAGTTGAACAAATGTGATAAAATTACGCTGCATTCTTATATTAACAATAATATAAAATGATATAATCGTGTCTCTGATTGCCCTGTCATAGAAGACTAATAGTGCATTTTACTCGACATTTCATGCGCTTTAAGGTGCCGCCTAGCCCAATACGCTATCTGAAATAGGAGCGACGGAAATTGAACAAATGTGATAGAATTACGAAGAATTCTTATCTTAACCATAATTTAAAAATATCTAATCGGGTCTCAAATTGCCCTATGATAGAAGTTTAATAGGGCATTTTACTCGTAACTTCATGCGCTTTAAGGTATCGCCTAGCCCAATACGCCATCTGAAATAGGAGCGACGTAAAGTGGTCAAATGTGATAGAATTCCGCGGAATTCTTATATTAAACATAATATAAAATGATCTAATCGGGTCTCAGTTCGACCTACCCTAGAAGTTTAATAGTGCATTTTACTCGGCACTTCATGCGCTTTGAGATGCCGCTAAGCCCAATACGCTATCTGAAATAGGAGCCACGTAAATTGAACAAATGTGATAGAATATCGCTGAATTCTTATATTAACCATAACGTAAAATGATCTAATCGGGTCTCTGATTGCCCTATCAAAGATGTTTAGTAGTGCATTTTACTCGACATTTCATGCGCTTTAAGGTGCCGCTTAGCCCAATACGCTATCCGAAATAGGAGCGACGTAAATTGAACAAATGTGATAGAATTTCGCTGAATTCTTAAATTAACCATAATATAAAATGATCTAATCGGGTCTCTGTTTGCCCTACCCTAGAAGTTTAATAGTGCATTTTACTCGTCATTCCATGCGCTTTAAGATGCCACCTAGCCCAATACGCTATCTGAAATAGGGGCGACGTAAATTGAACAAATGTGATAAAATTTCGCTGAATTCTTATATTAACCATAATATAAGGTGACCTAAACGGGTCTCTGATTGCCCTATGCGAGAAGTTTAGCAGTGCATTTTACTCGTCATTTCATGCGCTTTAAGGTGCCGCTTTACCCAACACGCTATCTGAAATTGGAGCGACATAAATTGAACAAATGCGATTAATTTACGTTGAATTCTTATATTAACAATAATATAAAATGATCTAATCGGGTCTCTGATTGCCCTATCATAGAAGTTTAATAGTGCATTTTACTCGCCACTTCATGCGCTTTAAGGTGCCGCTTAGCCCAATGCGCTATCTGAAATAGGAGCGACGTAAATTGAACAAATGTGATAGAATTTCGCTGAATTCTTATATTAACCATAATATAAGATGTCCTAATCGGGTCTCTGAGTGCCCTATCCGAGAAGTTTAGTAGTGCGTTTTACTCGTCACTTCGTGCGCTTTAAGATGCCACCTAGCCCAATACGCTATCTGAAATAGGGGCGGCGTAAATTGAACAAATGTGATAAAATTTCGCTGAATTCTTATATTAACCATAATATAAGATGACCTAATCGGGTCTCTGATTGCCCTATCCGAGAAGTTTAGCAGTGCATTTTACTCGACATTTCATGCGCTTTAAGATGCCGCCTAGCCCAATACGCTATCTGAAATAGCTGCGACGTAAATTGAACAATTGTGATAGAATTACGCAGAATTCTTATATTAACCATAATATAGAATGATCTAATCGGGTCTCTGATTGCCATATCATAGAAGTTTGATAGTGCATTTTACTCGCCACTTCATGCGCTTTGAGATGCCGCTAAGCCCAATACGCTATCTGAAATAGGAGCCACGTAAATTGAACAAATGTGATAGAATATCGCTGAATTCTTATATTAACCATAACGTAAAATGATCTAATCGGGTCTCTGGTTGCCCTATCAAAGATGTTTAGTAGTGCATTTTGCTCGACATTTCATGCGCTTTAAGATGCCGCTTAGCCCAATACGCTATCTGAAGTAGGACGACGTAAATTGCACTAATGTGATAGAATTTCGCTGAATTCTTAAATTAACCATAATATAAAATGATCTAATCGGGTCTCTTGTTGCCATACCCTAGAAGTTGAATAGTGCATTTTACTCGACATTTCATGCGCTTTAAGATGCCACCTAGCCCAATACGCTATCTGAAATAGGAGCGACGTAAATTGAACAAGTGTGATAGAATTATGCTGAATTCTTATATTAATCATAAAGAAGATGACCTAATCGGGTCTCTGATTGCCCTATCATAGATTTTTAATAGTGCATTTTACTCGTCATTTCATGCGCTTTAAGGTGCCGTCTAGCTCAATCCGCTATCTGAAATAGGGGCGACGTAACTTGAAGAAATGTGATAAAATTACGCTGCATTCTTATATTAAGAATAATATAAAATGATATAATCGGGTCTCTGATTGCCCTATCATAGAAGCTTAAAGGTGCATTTTACTCGTCATTTCATGCGCTTTAAGGTGCCGATTAGCCCAATACGCTATCTGAAATAGTAGCGACGTAAATCGAACAAATGTGATAGAATTTCGCTGAATTCTTATATTAACCATAATATAAAATGATCCAATTGGGTCTCTGATGGCCGTATCCGAGATGGTTAGTAGTGAGTTTTATTCGCCATTTCATGCGCTTTAAGATGCCGCCTAGCTCAATACGATATCTGTTGTAGGAGCGACGAGAATTGGACAAATGTGATAGAATTTCGCTGAATTCTTATATTAGCCATAATATAAAATGATCTAATCGGGTCTCTGATTGCCCTATCATAGAAGGTTAGTAGTGCATTTTGCTCGGCATTCCACGCACGTTTAAGATGCCGCCTAGCCCAATACGCTATCTGAAATAGGGGCGACGTAAATTGAACAAATGTGATAGAATTACGCAGAATTCTTATATTAACCATAATTTAAAATGATCTCATCGGGTCTCTGATTGCCCTATCATAGAAGTTTAATTGTGCATTTTACTCGTCATTTCATGCGCTTTAAGGTGTCTCCTAGCCCAACACGCTATCTGCAATTGGAGCTGCGTAAATTGAATAAATCTGATAGAGTTACGCAGAATTCTTATATTAAACATAACATAAAATGATCTAATCGGGTCTCTGATTGCGCTATCAAAGAAGCTCTGTAGTGCATTTTACTCCGCATTTCATGCGCTTTAACGTGCCGCTTAGCCCAATACGCTATCTGAAATAGGAGCGACATAGATTGAAGAAATGTGATAAAATTACGTTGAATTCTTATATTAACAATAATATGAAATGATCTAATCGGGACTCTGATTGCCCTATCCTAGAAGTTTTGTAGTGCATTTTACTCGTCATTCCCTATGCTTTAAGCTAACGCCTAGCCCGAAACGCTATCTGAAATAGGAGCGACATAAATTGAACAAATGTGATAAAATTACGTTGAATTCTTATCATAACAATAATATAAAATGATCTAATCGGGTCTCTGATTGCCCTATCATAGAAGTTTAGTGGTGCATTTTACTCGACATTGCATGCGCTTTAAGATGCCGCCTCGCCCAATACGCTATCTCAGATAGGAGCGTCGTAAATTGAACAAATGTGATAGAATTACGCTGAATTCTTATATTAACAATAATATAAAATGTTCTAATCAGGTCTCTGTTTGCCCTATCATAGAAGTTTAATAGTGCATTTTACTCGTCATTTCAGGCGCTTTAAGGTGCCGTTTAGCCCAATACGCTATCTGAAATAGGAAAGACGTAAATTGAACAAATGTGATTGTAATTCGCTGAATTCTTATATTAACCATAATATAAAATGATCTAATGGGGTCTCTGATTGACCTATCCGAGAAGTTCAGTAGTGAATATCACTCGTCATTCCACGCGCTTTAAGATGCCGCTTAGCCCAATACGCTATCTGTAGTAGGAGCGACGTAAATTGAACAAATGTGACAGAATTTCGCTGAATTCTTTTATTAAGCGTAATATAAAATGATCTAAACAGGTCTCTGATTGCCCTATGATAGAAGTTTAATAGTGCATTTTACTCGTAATTTCGTGTGCTTTAAGGTGCCGCATAGCCCAATACACTATCTGAAATTGGAGCTACGTAAATTGAACAAGTGTGATAAAGTTTCGCTGAATTCTTAAATTAACCATAATTTAAAATGATCTACTCGGGTCTTTGATTGCCCTATCGTAGAAGTTTAATAGTGCATTTTACTCGTCATTTCATGCGCTTTAAGGTGCCGCCGTGCTCAATACGCTATCTGAAATTGGAGCTACGTAAATTGAACAAGTGTGATAGAATTAGGCTGAATTCTTATATTAATCATAAAGAAGATGACCTAATCGGGTCTCTGATTGCCCAAATCCGTGAACTTTAGTAGTGCATATTACTCGGCATTCCACGCGCTTTAAGATGCCGTCTAGCCCAATATAATATCTGAAATAGGAGCGACGTAAATTGAACAAATGTGATAGAATTACGCTGCATTCTTAAATTAGTCATAATATAAGATGATCTAATCGGGTCTCTGGTCGCCCTACCGATAGAAGTTTAACAGTGCATTTCACTCGGCATTTCATGCGCTTTGAGATGCCGCATAGCCCAATACGCTATCTGAAGTAGGAGCGACGTAAATTGAACAAATATGACAGTATTTCGCTGAATTCTTATATCGACCATAATTTAAAATGATCTAATCGGGTCTTTGATTGCCCTATCATAGAAGTTTAATAGTGCATTTTACTCGTCATTTCATGTGCTTTAAGTTGCCGCCTAGCCCAATACGCTATCTGAAATAGGAGCGACATATATTGAACAAATGTGATAAAATTACGTTGAATTCTTATATTAACAATAATATAAAATGATCTAATCGGGTCTCTGATTGCCCTATCCGAGAAGTTTAGAAGTGCATTTTACTCGACATTTCATGCGATTTAAGATGCCGCCTATTCCAATACGCTATCTGAAACTGGAGCTACGTAAATTGAACAAACGTGATAGAATTACGCAGAATTCTTATATTAACCATAATATAATACGACCTATTCGGGTCTCTGATTGCCCTATCATAGAAGTTTAATAGTGCATTTTACTCGTCATTTCATGCGCTTTAAGGTGCCGCCTAGCCCAATACGCTATCTGAAATAGGAGCGACATAAATTGAACAAATGTGATAAAATTACGTTGAATTCTTATATTAACAATAACATAAAATGATCTAATCGGGTCTCTGATTGCCCTATCATAGAAGGTTAATATCGCATTTTACTCGACATTTCATGCGCTTTAAGATGCCACCTAGCCCAATACGCTATCTGAAATAGGGGCGACGTAAATTGAACAAATGTGATAGAATTACGCAGAATTCTTATATTAACCATAATATAATGCGATCTATTCGGGTCTCTGATTGCCCTATCATAGAAGTTTAATAGTGCATTTTACTCGACATTTCATGCGCTTTAAGAGGCCGCCTAGTCCAATACGCTATCTGAAATTGGAGCTACGTAAATTGAACAAATGTTATAGAATTTCGCTGAATTCTTATATTATCCATAATATAAAATGATCTAATCGGGTCTCTGATTGCCCTATCATAGAAGGTTGGTAGTGCATTTTACTCGTCATTTCATGCGCTTAAAGGTGCCGCCTAGCCCAACACGCTATCTGAAGTAGGAGCCACGTAAATTGAACAAATGTGATAGAATAACGCTGAATTCTTATATTAACCATAATATAAAATGATCTAATCGGGTCTCTGATTGCTCTATCATAGAAGTTTAATAGTGCATTTTGCTCGGCATTTCATGCGCTTTAAGGTGCCGCTTATCCCTATATGCTATCTGAAGGTGGAGCAACGTAAATTGAACAAATGTGATAGAATTACGCAGAATTCTTATATTAACCATAATATAATATGATCTATTCGGGTCTCTGATTGCCCTATCATAGAAGTTTAATAGTGCATTTTCCTCGTCATTTCATGCGCTTTAAGGTCCCGCCTAGCCCAATACGCTATCTGAAATAGGTGCGACGTAAATTGAACAAATGTGATAGGAATACACTGAATTCTTATATTAACCATAATACATAATGATCTAATGGGGTCTCTGATTGCCCTTCCATAAAAGTTTAATAGTGCATTTTACTCATCATTTCATGCGCTTTGAGGTGCCGCTTAGCACAATACGCTATCCGAAATAGGAGCGACGTAAATTGAACAAATGTGATAGAATTTCGCTGAATTCTTATATTAACCATAATATAAAATGATGTAGTCGGTTCTCTGATTGCCCTAGCAAAGAAGCTCAGTAGTGCATTTTACTCGTCATTTGATGCGCTTTAAATTGCCGCCTAGCGCAATACGCTACCTGAAGTAGGAGCGACGTAAATTGAACAAACGTAATAGATCTACGCTGAATTCGTATATTAACCATAATATAATATGATCTATTCGGGTCTCTGATTGCCCTGCCATAGAAGTTTAATAGTGCATTTTACTCGTCATTTCATGCGCTTTAAGGTGCCGTCTAGCCCAATCCGATATCTGAAATAGGGGCGACGTAAGTTGCACAAGTGTTATAGAGTTTCGCTGAATTCTTATATTAACCATAATATAAGATGACCTAATCGGGTCTCTGATTGCCCTATCCGAGGAGTTTAGTAGTTCATTTTACTCGACATTTCATGCGCTTTAAGATGCCGCCTAGCCCAATACGCTATCTGAAATTGGAGCTACGTAAATTGAACAAACGTGATAGAATTACGCAGAATTCTTATATTAACCATAATATAATACGATCTATTCGGGTCTCTGATTGCCCTATCCTAGAAGCATAGTAGTGCATTTTACACGCCATTTCATGCGCTTTAAGATGCTGTCACGCCCAATACGCTATCTGAAATAGGAGCGTTGTAAACTGAACAAATGTGATAGAATTACGCTGAATTCTTATATTAATCATAATATAAGATGACCTAATCGGATCTCTGATTGCCCTATCATAGAAGGTTAACGGTGCATTTTACTCGCCATTCCACGCGCTTTAAGATGCCACCTAGTCCAATACGCTATCTGAAATAGGAGCGACGTAAATTGAACAAATGTGATAAAATTACGCTGCATTCTTATATTAACAATAATATAAAATGATATAATCGTGTCTCTGATTGCCCTGTCATAGAAGACTAATAGTGCATTTTACTCGACATTTCATGCGCTTTAAGGTGCCGCCTAGCCCAATACGCTATCTGAAATAGGAGCGACGGAAATTGAACAAATGTGATAGAATTACGAAGAATTCTTATCTTAACCATAATTTAAAAATATCTAATCGGGTCTCAAATTGCCCTATGATAGAAGTTTAATAGGGCATTTTACTCGTAATTTCATGCGCTTTAAGGTATCGCCTAGCCCAATACGCCATCTGAAATAGGAGCGACGTAAAGTGGTCAAATGTGATAGAATTCCGCGGAATTCTTATATTAAACATAATATAAAATGATCTAATCGGGTCTCAGTTCGACCTACCCTAGAAGTTTAATAGTGCATTTTACTCGGCACTTCATGCGCTTTGAGATGCCGCTAAGCCCAATACGCTATCTGAAATAGGAGCCACGTAAATTGAACAAATGTGATAGAATATCGCTGAATTCTTATATTAACCATAACGTAAAATGATCTAATCGGGTCTCTGATTGCCCTATCAAAGATGTTTAGTAGTGCATTTTACTCGACATTTCATGCGCTTTAAGGTGCCGCTTAGCCCAATACGCTATCCGAAATAGGAGCGACGTAAATTGAACAAATGTGATAGAATTTCGCTGAATTCTTAAATTAACCATAATATAAAATGATCTAATCGGGTCTCTGTTTGCCCTACCCTAGAAGTTTAATAGTGCATTTTACTCGTCATTCCATGCGCTTTAAGATGCCACCTAGCCCAATACGCTATCTGAAATAGGGGCGACGTAAATTGAACAAATGTGATAAAATTTCGCTGAATTCTTATATTAACCATAATATAAGGTGACCTAATCGGGTCTCTGATTGCCCTATCCGAGAAGTTTAGCAGTGCATTTTACTCGTCATTTCATGCGCTTTAAGGTGCCGCTTTACCCAACACGCTATCTGAAATTGGAGCGACATAAATTGAACAAATGCGATTAATTTACGTTGAATTCTTATATTAACAATAATATAAAATGATCTAATCGGGTCTCTGATTGCCCTATCATAGAAGTTTAATAGTGCATTTTACTCGCCACTTCATGCGCTTTAAGGAGCCGCTTAGCCCAATGCGCTATCTGAAATAGGAGCGACGCAAATTGAACAAATGTGATAGAATATCGCTGAATTCTTATATTAACCATAACGTAAAATGATCTAATCGGGTCTCTGGTTGCCCTATCAAAGATGTTTAGTAGTGCATTTTACTCGACATTTCATGCGCTTTAAGATGCCGCTTAGCCCAATACGCTATCTGAAGTAGGACGACGTAAATTGCACTAATGTGATAGAATTTCGCTGAATTCTTAAATTAACCATAATATAAAATGATCTAATCGGGTCTCTTGTTGCCATACCCTAGAAGTTGAATAGTGCATTTTACTCGACATTTCATGCGCTTTAAGATGCCACCTAGCCCAATACGCTATCTGAAATAGGAGCGACGTAAATTGAACAAGTGTGATAGAATTATGCTGAATTCTTATATTAATCATAAAGAAGATGACCTAATCGGGTCTCTGATTGCCCTATCATAGATTTTTAATAGTGCATTTTACTCGTCATTTCATGCGCTTTAAGGTGCCGTCTAGCTCAATCCGCTATCTGAAATAGGGGCGACGTAACTTGAAGAAATGTGATAAAATTACGCTGCATTCTTATATTAAGAATAATATAAAATGATATAATCGGGTCTCTGATTGCCCTATCATAGAAGCTTAAAGGTGCATTTTACTCGTCATTTCATGCGCTTTAAGGTGCCGATGAGCCCAATACGCTTTCTGAAATAGTAGCGACGTAAATCGAACAAATGTGATAGAATTTCGCTGAATTCTTATATTAACCATAATATAAAATGATCCAATTGGGTCTCTGATGGCCGTATCCGAGATGGTTAGTAGTGAGTTTTATTCGCCATTTCATGCGCTTTAAGATGCCGCCTAGCTCAATACGATATCTGTTGTAGGAGCGACGAGAATTGGACAAATGTGATAGAATTTCGCTGAATTCTTATATTAGCCATAATATAAAATGATCTAATCGGGTCTCTGATTGCCCTATCATAGAAGGTTAGTAGTGCATTTTGCTCGGCATTCCACGCACGTTTAAGATGCCGCCTAGCCCAATACGCTATCTGAAATAGGGGCGACGTAAATTGAACAAATGTGATAGAATTACGCAGAATTCTTATATTAACCATAATTTAAAATGATCTCATCGGGTCTCTGATTGCCCTATCATAGAAGTTTAATTGTGCATTTTACTCGTCATTTCATGCGCTTTAAGGTGTCTCCTAGCCCAACACGCTATCTGCAATTGGAGCTGCGTAAATTGAATAAATCTGATAGAGTTACGCAGAATTCTTATATTAACCATAACATAAAATGATCTAATCGGGTCTGTGATTGCCCTATCAAAGAAGCTCTGTAGTGCATTTTACTCCGCATTTCATGCGCTTTAACGTGCCGCTTAGCCCAATACGCTATCTGAAATAGGAGCGACATAGATTGAAGAAATGTGATAAAATTACGTTGAATTCTTATATTAACAATAATATGAAATGATCTAATCGGGACTCTGATTGCCCTATCCTAGAAGTTTTGTAGTGCATTTTACTCGTCATTCCCTATGCTTTAAGCTAACGCCTAGCCCGAAACGCTATCTGAAATAGGAGCGACATAAATTGAACAAATGTGATAAAATTACGTTGAATTCTTATCATAACAATAATATAAAATGATCTAATCGGGTCTCTGATTGCCCTATCATAGAAGTTTAGTGGTGCATTTTACTCGACATTACATGCGCTTTAAGATGCCGCCTCGCCCAATACGCTATCTCAGATAGGAGCGTCGTAAATTGAACAAATGTGATAGAATTACGCTGAATTCTTATATTAACAATAATATAAAATGTTCTAATCAGGTCTCTGTTTGCCCTATCATAGAAGTTTAATAGTGCATTTTACTCGTCATTTCATGCGCTTTAAGGTGCCGTTTAGCCCAATACGCTATCTGAAATAGGAAAGACGTAAATTGAACAAATGTGATAGTAATTCGCTGAATTCTTATATTAACCATAATATAAAATGATCTAATGGGGTCTCTGATTGACCTATCCGAGAAGTTCAGTAGTGAATATCACTCGTCATTCCACGCGCTTTAAGATGCCGCTTAGCCCAATACGCTATCTGTAGTAGGAGCGACGTAAATTGAACAAATGTGACAGAATTTCGCTGAATTCTTTTATTAAGCGTAATATAAAATGATCTAAACAGGTCTGTGATTGCCCAATGATAGAAGTTTAATAGAGCATTTTACTCGTAATTTCGTGTGCTTTAAGGTGCCGCATAGCCCAATACACTATCTGAAATTGGAGCTACGTAAATTGAACAAGTGTGATAAAGTTTCGCTGAATTCTTAAATTAACCATAATTTAAAATGATCTAATCGGGTCTTTGATTGCCCTATCGTAGAAGTTTAATAGTGCATTTTACTCGTCATTTCATGCGCTTTAAGGTGCCGCCGTGCTCAATACGCTATCTGAAATTGGAGCTACGTAAATTGAACAAGTGTGATAGAATTACGCTGAATTCTTATATTAATCATAAAGAAGATGACCTAATCGGGTCTCTGATTGCCCAAATCCGTGAACTTTAGTAGTGCATATTACTCGGCATTCCACGCGCTTTAAGATGCCGTCTAGCCCAATATAATATCTGAAATAGGAGCGACGTAAATTGAACAAATGTGATAGAATTACGCTGCATTCTTAAATTAGTCATAATATAAGATGATCTAATCGGGTCTCTGGTCGCCCTACCGATAGAAGTTTAACAGTGCATTTCACTCGGCATTTCATGCGCTTTGAGATGCCGCATAGCCCAATACGCTATCTGAAGTAGGAGCGACGTAAATTGAACAAATGTGACAGTATTTCGCTGAATTCTTATATTGACCATAATTTAAAATGATCTAATCGGGTCTCTGATTGCCCTATCATAGAAGGTTGGTAGTGCATTTTACTCGTCATTTCATGCGCTTAAAGGTGCCGCCTAGCCCAACACGCTATCTGAAGTAGGAGCCACGTAAATTGAACAAATGTGATAGAATAACGCTGAATTCTTATATTAACCATAATATAAAATGATCTAATGGGGTCTCTGATTGCTCTATCATAGAAGTTTAATAGTGCATTTTGCTCGGCATTTCATGCGCTTTAAGGTGCCGCTTATCCCTATATGCTATCTGAAGGTGGAGCAACGTAAGTTGAACAAATGTGATAGAATTACGCAGAATTCTTATATTAACCATAATATAATATGATCTATTCGGGTCTCTGATTGCCCTATCATAGAAGTTTAATAGTGCATTTTCCTCGTCATTTCATGCGCTTTAAGGTCCCGCCTAGCCCAATACGCTATCTGAAATAGGTGCGACGTAAATTGAACAAATGTGATAGGAATACACTGAATTCTTATATTAACCATAATACATAATGATCTAATGGGGTCTCTGATTGCCCTTCCATAAAAGTTTAATAGTGCATTTTACTCATCATTTCATGCGCTTTGAGGTGCCGCTTAGCACAATACGCTATCCGAAATAGGAGCGACGTAAACTGAACAAATGTGATAGAATAACGCTGAATTCTTATATTAACCATAATATAAAATGACCAAATCGGGTCTCTGATTGCCCTATCGTAGAAGGTTAATGGTGAGTTTTACTCGCCATTTCATGCGCTTTAAGATGCCACATAACCCAATACGCTACCTGAAGTAGGAGCGACGTAAATTGAACAAATGTGGTAGAATTTCGGTGAATTCTTATATTAACCATAATATAAAATGATCTAATCGGGTCTCTGATTGCCCTATCATAGAAGTTTAATAGTGCATTTTACTCGCCATTTCATGCGCTTTAAGATGCCACATAGCCCAAAACGCTATCTGAAATAGGAGCGCCGTAAATTGAACAAATGTGATAGAATTACGCTGAATGCTTATATTAACCGTAATATGAAATGATCTAATCGGGTCTCTGATTGCCCTATCCTAGAAGTTTACTAGTGCATTTTACTCGACATTTCATGCGCTTTAAGATGCCGCCTAGCCGAATACGCTACCTGAAATAGGAGCGACGTAAATTGAATAAATGTGATAGAATTACGCTGAATTCTTATATTAATCATAATATAAGATGACCTAATCGGGTCTCTGATTGCCCTATCATAGAAGGTTAATAGTGCATTTTACTCGTCATTCCACGCGCTGTAAGATGCCGCCTAGTCCAATACGCTATCTGAAATAGGAGCGACGTAAATTGAACAAATGTGATAAAATTACGCTGAATTCTTATATTAACCATAATATAGAATGATCTAATCGGGTCTCTGATTGCCCTATCATAGAAGTTTAATAGTGCATTTTGCTCGGCATTTCATGCGCTTTAAGGTGCCGCTTATCCCGATACGCTATCTGAAGTTGGAGCGACGTAAATTAAACAAATGTTATAGAATTACGATGAATTCTTATATTAATCATAATATAAAATGACCTAACCGGGTCTCTGATTACCCTACCCTAGAAGTTTAGTAGTGCATTTTACTCGACATTTCATGCGCTTTAAGGTGCCGTTTAGCCGAATACGCTATCTGACATAGGAGCGTCGTAAATTGAACAATTGTGATAGAATCTCGCTGAATTGTTATTTTAACAATAATATAAAATGATCTAACCGCGTCTCCGATTGCCCTCTCATAGAAGTTTAATAGTGCATTTTACTCGTCATTTCACGCGCTTTAAGATGCCGCGTAGCCCAATACGCTATCTGAAATAGGAGCGACGTAAATTGAACAAATATGATAGAATTTCGCTGAATTCTTATATAAACCATAATATAGAATGATCTAATCGGGTCTCTGATTGCCCTACCATAGAAGTATAATAGTGCACTTTACTCGTCAGTCCATTCGCTTTAAGATGCCGCCTATCCCAATACGCTACCTGAAATAGGAGCGACGTAAATTGAACAAATGCGATAGGATTACGCTGAATTCTTATATTAATCATAATATAAGATGACATAATCGGGTCTCTGATTGCCCTATCCTAGAAGTTTAGTAGTGCATTTTACTCGACATTTCATGCGCTTTAAGATGCCGCCTATCCCAATACGCTATCTGAAATAGAGGCAAAGTAAATTGAACAAATGTGATAGAATTATGCTGAATTCTTATATTAATCATAATAAAAGATGACCTGATCGGGTCTCTGATTGCCCTATCCGAGAAGTTTAATAGTCCATTTTACTCGTCATTTCATGCGCTTTAATGTGCCGCTTAGCACAATACGCTATCTGTAATTGGAGCTGCGTACATTGACAAAATGTTATAGAGTTACGACGAATTCTTAAATTAACCATAATATAAGATGATCTAATCGGGTCTCTGATTGCCCCATGATAGAAGTTTAATAGTTCATTTTGTTCGGCATTTCATGCGCTTTAAGGTGCCGCGTAGCCCAATACGCTATATGAAATCGGAGCTACGTAAATTGAACAAGTGTAATAGAATTTCGCTGAATTCTTATATTAACCATAATATAAAATGATCTAATCGGGTCTCTGATTGCCCTATCCGAGAGGTTTAGTGGAGCATTTTACTCGACATTTCATGCGCTTTAAGATGCCGCCTAGCCCAATAAGCTGTCTGAAATAGGGGCGACGTAAATTGAACAAATGTGATAGAATTTCGCTGAATTCTTATATTAACCATAATATAATACGATCTATTCGGGTCTCTGATTGGCCTATCGTAGAAGTTTAACAGTGCACTTTACTCGTCATTTCATGCGCTTTAAGATGCCACCTAGCCCAATACGCTATCTGAAATAGGGGCAACGTAAATTGAACAAATGTGATAAAATTTCGCTGAATTCCTATATTAACCATAATATAAGATGACCTAATCGGGTCTCTGTTAGCCCTATCCGAGAAGTTTAGTAGTGCATTTTGCTCGACATTTCATGCGCACTATGTTGCCGCCTAGCCCAATACGCTATCTGAAATTGGAGCTACGTAAACTGAACAAACGTGATAGAATTACGCAGAATTCCTGTATTAACCATAATATAATACTATCTATTCGGTTCTCTGACTGCCCTATCATAGAAGCTTAATACTGCATTTTACTCGTCATTTCATGCGCTTTATGGAGCCGCCTAGCCCAATACGCAATCTGAAATAGGGGCGACGTAAATTGAACAAATGTGTTAAAATTTCGCTGAATTCCTATATTAACCATAATATAAGATGACCTACTCGGGTCTCTGTTAGCACTATCCGAGAAGTTTAGTAGTGCATTTTGCTCGACATTTCATGCGCTCTAAGTTGCCGCCTATCCCAATACGCTATCTGAAATTGGAGCTACGTAAACTGAACAAACGTGATAGAATTACGCAGAATTCTTATATTATCCATAATATAATACGATCTATTCGGGACTCTGATTGCCCTATCATAGAAGTTTAATAGCGCATTTTACTCGACATTTCATGCGCTTTAAGGTGCCTCTTAGCTCAATACGCTATCTGAAATAGGAGCGACGTAAATTGAACAAGTGTGATTGAATTACGCAGAATTCTTATATTAACAATAATATAAAATGATCTAATCGGGTCTCTAATTGTCCTATCATAGAAGTTTAATAGTGAATGTTACTCGTCATTTCATGCGTTTTAAGGTGCCGCTTAGCCCAATACGCTATCTGGAATAGGAGCGACGTAAATTGAACAAATGTGATAGAATTTCGCTGAATTCTTAAATTAACCATAATATAAAATGATCTAATCGCGTCTCTGTTTAACCTACCCTAGGAGTTTAATAGTGCATTTTACTCGACATTTCATACGCTTTAAGGTGCCACATAGCCCAATACGATATCTGAAATAGGGGCGACGTAAATTGAACAAATGTGATAAAATTTCGCTGAATTCTTATATTAACCATAATATAAGATGACCTAATCGGGTCTCTGATTGCCCTATCCGAGAAGTTTAGTAGTGCATTTTACTCGACATTTCATGCGCTTTAAGATGCCGCCTAGTCCAATGCGCTATCTGAAATTGGAGCTACGTAAATTGAACAAACGTGGCCGAATTACGCAGAATCCTTATATTAACCATAATATAATACGATCTATTCGGGTCTCTGATTGGCCTATCATAGAAGTTTAATACTGCATTTTACTCGTCATTTCATGCGCTTTAAGGCGCCGCCTAGCCCAATACGCTATCTGAAATAGGAGCGATATAAATTGAACAAATGTGATAAAATAACGTAGAATACTTATATTAACAATAATATGAAATGATCTAATCGGGTCTCTGATTGCCCTATCATAGAAGTTTAATAGTGCATTTTACTCGACATTTCATGCGCTTTAAGATGCCGCCTAGTCCAATACGCTATCTGAAATTGGAGCCACGTAACTTGAACAAATGTGATAGATTTACGCAGAATACTTATATTAACCATAATATAATACGATCTGGTCGGATCTCTGATTGCCCTATCATAGAAGTTTAATAGTGCATTTTACTCGTCATTTCATGGGCTCTAAGGTGCCGCGTAGCCCAATACGCTATCTGAAATAGGAGCGACGTAAATTGAACAAATGTGGTAGAATTTCGCTGTATTCTTAAATTAACCATAATATAAAATGATCTAATCGGGTCTCCGTTTGCCCTACCCTAGAAGTTTAATAGTACATTTTAGTCGATATTTCATGCTCTTTAAGATGCCACGTAGCCCAATACGCTGTCTGAAATCGGGGCGACGTAAATTGAGGAAATGTGATAAAATATCGCTGAATTCTTATATTAACCATAATATAAGATGACCTAATCGGGTCTCTGTTAGCCCTATCCGAGATGTTTAGTAGTGCATTTTACTCGACATTTCATGCGTTTTAAGATGCCGCCTAGTCCAATGCGCTATCTGAAATTGGAGCTACGTAAATTGAACAAACGTGATAGAATTACGCAGAATTCTTATATTAACCATAATATAATACGATCTATTCGGTTCTCTGATTGCCCTATCATAGAAGTTTAATAGTGCATTTTACTCGTCATTTCATGCGCTTTATGCTGCCGCCTAGCCCAATACGCTATCTGAAATAGGGGCGACCTTAACTGAACAAATGTGATAAAATTTCGCTGTATTCTTACATTAACCATGATATAAAATGATCTGATCGGGTTTCTGATTGCCCTATCATAGAAGCTTAATAGTGCATTTTACTCGCCATTTCATGCGCTTTAAGATGCCACCTAGCCCAATACGCTATCTGAAATCGGGGCGACGTAAATTGAACAAATTTGATAAAATTTCGCTGAATTCTTATATTAACCATAATATAAGATGGCCTAATCGGGTCTCTGATTGCCCTACCCGAGAAGCTTAGGACTGCATTTTACTCGTCATTTCATGCGCTTTAAGGTGCCGCCTAGCCCACTACGCTATCTGAAATAGGAGCGTCACAAATTGAACAAATGTGATAGAATTACGCAGAATTCTTACTTTAACCATAATACAGAATGATCTAATCGGGTCTTTGGTTGCCCTATCATATAAGGTTAGTAGTGCATTTTACTCGTCATTCCACGCGCTTTAAGATGCCGCCTAGCCCAATACGCTATCTGAAATAGGAGCTACGTAAATTGAACAAATGTGATAGAATTACGCAGAATTCTTATATTAACCGTAATACAAAATGATCTAATCGGGTCTCTGATTGCCCTATCCTAGAAGTTTAGTAGTGCATTTTACTCGACATTTTCTGCGCTTTAAGATGCCTCCTAGCCCAATACGCTATCTGAAATAGGGGTGACGTGAATTGAACAAATGTGATAGAATTACGCAGGATTCTTATATGAACCGTAATATAATACGATGAATTCGGGTCTCCGATTGCCCTAACGTAGAAGTTTAATAGTGCATTTCACTCATCATTTCATGCGCTTTAAGGTGCCGCCTAGTCCGATACGCTATATGAAATAGGAGCGACATAAATTGAACAAATGTGTTGAATTACGCAGAATTATTATATTAACCATAATATAATACGATCTATTGGGGTCTCTGATTGACCTATCCTAGAAGTTTAGTAGTGCATTTTCCTCGATATTCCATGGGCTTTAAGGTGCCGCCTAGCCCAATACGCTATCTAAAATAGGAGCGACATAAATTGAACAAATGTGATAAAATTTCGCTGAATTCTTCTATTAAACATAATATAAGATGACCTAATCAGGTCTCTGTTAGCCCTATCCGAGAAGTTTGGTAGTGCATTTTACTCGACATTTCATGCGCTTTAAGATGCCGCCTAGCCCAATACGCTATCTGAAATTGGATCTACGTAAATTGACCAAATGTGGTAGAATTACGCAGAATTCTTATATTAACCATAATATAATACGATCTCTTCGTGTCTCTGATTGCCCTATCATAGAAGTTTAATAGTGCATGTTACTCGTCATTTCATGCGCTTTAAGGTGCCTCTTGGCCCAATACGCTATCTGAAATAGGAGCGACGTTAATTGAACAAATGTGATTGAATTTCGCTGAATTCTTAAATTAACCATAATATAAAATTATCTAATCGGGTCTCTGTTTGCCCTACCCTTGAAGTTTAATAGTGCATTTTACTCGTCGTTTCATACGCTTTAAGGTGCCGCTTGGCCCAATACGCTATCTGAAATAGGAGCGACGTAAATTGAGCAAATGTGATAGAATTTCGCTGAATTCTTAAATTAACCATAATATAAGATGACCTAATCGGGTCTCTGATTGCCCTATCCGAGAAGTTTGGTAGTGCATCTTACTCGACATTTCATGCGCTTTAAGATGCCGCCTAGTCCAATACGCTATCTGAAATTGGAGCTATGTAAATTGAACAAACGTGATAGAATTACGCAGAATTCTTATATTAAGCATAATATAATACGACCAATTCGGGTCTCTGATTGCCCCATCATAGAAGTTTAATAGTGCATTTTACTCGTCATTTCATGCGCTTTAAGGTACCGCGTAGCCCAATACGCTATCTGAAATAGGGGCGACGTAAATTGAACAAATGTGATAGAATTACGCAGAATTCTTATATTAACCATAATATAATACGATCAATTCGTGTCTCAGATTGCCCTATCATAGAAGTCTAATAGTGCATTTTACTCGTCATTTCATGCGCATTAAGGTGCCGCTTAGCCCAAGACGCTATCTGAAATAGGAGCGACGTAAATTGAACAAATGTGGTAGAATTTCTCTGTATTCTTAAATTAACCATAATATAAAATGATCTAATCGGGTCTCTGATTGCCCTATCACAGAAGTTTAATAGTCCATTTTGCTCGGCATTTCATGCGGTTAAAGGTGCCGCTTATCCCGATACGCTATCTGAAGTTGGAGCGAGGTAAATTGAACAAATGTGATAGAATTACGCTGAATTCTTATATTTACCATAATACAAAATGATCTAATCGGGTCTCTGATTGCCCTATCACAGAAGTTTAATAGTGCATTTTACTCGCCATTTCATGCCCTTTAAGGTGCCGTTTAGTCCAATAGGCTATCTGAAATAGGAGCGCCGTAAATTGACCAAATGTTATAGAATTACACTGAATTCTTATATTAATCATAATATAAGATGATCTAATCGGGTCTGTGATTTCCCTATCCCAGAAGTTTAGTAGTGCATTTTATTCGACGTTTCATGCGCTTTAAGACGCCGCCTAGCCCAATATGCTATCTGAAATAGGAGCGACGTAAGTTGAACAAATGTGGTAAAATTTCTCTGTATTCTTAAATTAACCATAATATAATACGATCTATTCGGGTCTCTGATTGCCCTACCATAGAAGTTTAATAGTGCACTTTACTCGTCATTTCATGCGCTTTAAGGTGCCGTTTAGCCCAATACGCTATCTGAAATAGGAGCGACGTAAATTGAACAAATGTGATAGAATTACGCAGAATTCTTATATTAACCATAATATAAAATGATCTAATCGTGTCTCTGATTGCTCTATCATAGAAGTTTAACAGTGCATTTTGCTCGGCTTTACATGCGCTTTAAGGTGCCGCTTCTCCCGATACGCTATCTGAAGTTGGAGCGACGTAAATTGAAAAAATGTGACAGAGTTACGCTGAATTCTTATATTAACCATAATATAAAATGATCTAATCGGGTCTCTGATTGCCCTATCACAGAAGTTTAATAGTCCATTTTGCTCGGCATTTCATGCGGTTAAAGGTGCCGCTTATCCCGATACGCTATCTGAAGTTGGAGCGACGTAAATTGAACAAATGTGATAGAATTACGCTGAATTGTTATATTTACCATAATGCAAAATGATCTAATCGGGTCTCTGATTGCCCTATCACAGAAGTTTAATAGTGCATTTTACTCGCCATTTCATGCCCTTTAAGGTGCCGTTTAGTCCAATAGGCTATCTGAAATAGGAGCGCCGTAAATTGACCAAATGTTATAGAGTTACACTGAATTCTTATATTAATCATAATATAAGATGATCTAATCGGGTCTGTGATTTCCCTATCCCAGAAGTTTAGTAGTGCATTTTATTCGGCGTTTCATGCGCTTTAAGACGCCGCCTAGCACAATATGCTATCTGAAATAGGAGCGACGTAAATTGAACAAATGTGGTAGAATTTCTCTGTATTCTTAAATTAACCATAATATAATACGATCTATTCGGGTCTCTGATTGCCCTACCGTAGAAGTTTAATAGTGCACTTAACTCGTCATTTCATGCGCTTTAAGGTGCCGTTTAGCCCAATACGCTATCTGAAATAGGAGCGACGTAAATTGAACAAATGTGATAGAATTACGCAGAATTCTTATATTAACCATAATATAAAATGATCTAATCGTGTCTCTGATTGCTCTATCATAGAAGTTTAACAGTGCATTTTGCTCGGCATTACATGCGCTGTAAGGTGCCGCTTCTCCCGATACGCTATCTGAAGTTGGAGCGACGTAAATTGAAAAAATGTGACAGAGTTACGCTGAATTCTTATATTAACCATAATATAAAATGATCTAATGGGGTCTCTGATTACCCTATCATAGAAGCTTAGTAGTGCATTTTAATCGACATTTCATGCCCTTTAAGATTCAGCTTAGCCCAATACACTATCTGAAATAGGAGCGACGTAAATTGAGTAAATGTGGTTCAATTACGCTGCATTCTTGTATTAACAATAATATAAAATGATCTAATCGTGTCTCCGATTGCTCTGTCATAGAAGTTTAATAGTGCATTTTACTCATCATTTCATGCGCTTTAAATTGACGCATAGCCCAGTACGCTATCTGAAATAGGAACGACGTAAATTGAACAAATGCGATAGAATTACGCAGAATTCTTATATCAACCATAATGTAATATGATCTATTCGGCTCTCTGATTGCCCTATCATAGAAGTTCAATCGTGCATTTCACTCGTCATTTCATGCGCTTTAAGGTGCCGCCTATCCCAATACGCTATCTGAAATTGGAGCTACGTAAATTGACCAAATGTGATAGAGTTACGACGAATTCTTATATTAACCATAATATAAAATGATCTAATGGGGTCTCTGATTACCCTATCATAGTAGTTTAGTAGTGCATTTTAATCGACATTTCATGCCATTTAAGATTCTGCCTAGCCCAATACGGTATCTGAAATAGGAGCGACGTAAATTGGATAAATGTGGTTCAGTTACGCAGAATTCTTATATTAACCATAATATAAAATGATTTAATCGGGTCTCCGATTGCCCTATCTTAGAAGTTTAATGGTGCATCTTACTCGTCATTTCATGCGCTTTAAGGTGCCGCTTATCCCGATACGCTATCTGAAGTTGGAGCGACATAAATTGAACAAATGTGATAGAATTACGCTGAATTCTTATATTATTCATAATATAAGATGACCTAATCGGGTCTCTGATTGCCCTATCCGAGAAGCTGAGTGGTGCATTTTACTCGACATTTAATGCGCTTTAAGATGCGGCTTAGCCCAATAGGCTATCTGAAATAGGAGCGACGTAAATTGAACATATGTGATAGAATTTCGCTGAATTCTTATATTAATCCTAATATAAAATGATCTTATCGTGTCTCTGTTTGCCCTACCCTAGAAGTTTAATAGTGCATTTTACTCGTCATTTCATGCGCTTTAAGGTGCCGCCTAGCCCAATACGCTATCTGAATAGGAGCGACGTAAATTGAACAAATGTGATAGAATTACGCTGCATCTTTCTATTAATCATAATATAAAATGACCTAATGGGGTCTCTGAATTCCCTATCGTATAAGTTTAATAGTGCATTTTAAGGTGCCGCCTAGCCCCATACGCTATCTGAAATTGGAGCTACGTAAATTGAACAAGTGTGATACAGTTTCGCTGAATTCTTATACTCACCATAATATAAAATGATCCAATTGGGTCTCTGATGGCCGTATCCGAGAAGGTTAGTAGGGCGTTTTATTCGCCATTTCATGCGCTTTAAGATGCCGCCTAGCTCAGTACGATATCTGTGTGTAGGAGCGACGTGAATTGGACAAATGTGATAGAGTTACGATGAATCCTTTAATTAGCAATAATATAAGATGGTCTAATCGGGACTCTGATTGCCCTATCCTAGAAGTTTATTAGCGCATTTTACTCGTTATTTCATGCGCTTTAAGGTCCCGCCAATCCCAATCCGCTATCTGAAATTGGAGCTACGTAAATTGAACAAATGTGATAGAGTTACGCAGAATTCTTAAATTAACCATAATATAAAATGATCTAATCGGGTCTCTGTTTGGCCTACCCTAGAAGTTTGATAATGCATTTTACTCGACATTTCATGCGCTTTAAGATACCGCTTAGCCCAATACGCTATCTGAAATAGGAGCGACATGAATTGAACAAATGTTATAGAATTACGCAGAATTCTTATATTAACCATAATATAATACGATCTATTCGGGTCTCTGATTGCCCGATCATAGAAGTTTAGTAGTGCATGTTATTCGCATTTTCATGCGCTTTAAGGTGCCGCTTGGCACAATGCGCTATCTGAAATAGGAGCGACGTAAATTGAACAAATGTGATAGAATTTCGCTGAATTCTTATATTAACCATAATATAAGATGATCTAATCGGGTCTCTGATTGCCCTATCCGAGAAGATTAGTAGTCCATTTTACTCGACATTTCATGCGCTTTAAGATGCCGCCTAGCCCAATATGCTATCTGAAACAGGAGCGACGTAAATTGCACAAATGTGATAGAATACCGCTGAATTCTTATATTAACCTTAATATAAAATGATATAATCAGGTCTCTGATTGCTCTATCATAGAAGTTTAATAGTGGATTTTACTTGTCATTTCATGCGCATTAAGGTGCCGCCTAGCCCAATACGCTATCTGAAATTGGAGCTACGTAAATTGAACAACTGTGATAGAATTTTGCTGAATTCTTATATTAACCATAACATAAAATGATATAATCGGGTCTCTGATTGCCCTATCTTAGAAGATTAATAGTGCATTTTACTCGTCATTTCATGCGCTTCAAGGTGCCGCCTATCCCAATACGCTATCTGAAATAGGGGCGACGTAAATTGAACAAAGGTGATAAAATTACGCTGAATTCTTATATTAACAATAATATGAAATGATCTAAACGGGTCTGTGATTGCCCTATGATAGAAGCTTCGTATTGCATTTTACTCGACATTTCATGCGCTTTATGATGCCGCCTAGCCCAATACGCTATCTGAAATAGGGGCGACATAAATTGAACAAATGTGATAGAATTACGCAGAATTCTTATATTAACAATAATATAAAATGATCTAAACGGGTCTCTGATTGCCCTATCATAGAAGTTTAATAGTGCATTTCACTCTTCATCTTATGCGCTTTGAGATGCCGCTTAGCACTATACGCTATCTGGAATAGGAGCGACGTAAATTGAACAAATGTGAAAGATTTTCGCTGAATTCTTATATTAACCATAATATAAAATGATCTATTCGGGTCTCTGATTGCCCTATCCGTGAAGTTTCGTCGTGCATTTTACTCGACATTTCATGCGCTTTACGATGCCGCCTCGCCCAATGCGCCATCTGAAATAGGAGCGTCGTAAATTGAACAAATGTGATAGAATTACGCAGATTTCTTATATTAACCATAATATAAAATGATTTAATCGGGTCTCTGATTGCCCTATCTTAGAAGTTTAATAGTGCATTGTACTCGTCATTTCATTCGCTTTCAGGTGCCGCTTAGCCCAATAGGCTATCTGAAATAGGAGCGACGTAAATTGAACATATGTGATAGAATTTCGCTGAATTCTTATATTAATCCTAATATAAAATGATCTTATCGGGTCTCTGTTTGCCCTACCCTAGAAGTTTAATAGTGCATTTTACTCGTCATTTCATGCGCTTTAAGGTGCCGCCTAGCCCAATACGCTATCTGAATAGGAGCGACGTAAATTGAACAAATGTGATAGAATTACGCTGCATCTTTCTATTAATCATAATATAAAATGACCTAATGGGGTCTCTGAATTCCCTATCGTATAAGTTTAATAGTGCATTTTAAGGTGCCGCCTAGCCCAATACGCTATCTGAAATAGGAGCGACATGAATTGAACAAATGTGATAGAATTACGCATAATTCTTATATTAACCATAATATAAGATGACCTAATCGAGTCTCTGTGTGCCCTACCCTTGTAGTTTAATAGTGCATCTTACTCGTCACTTCATGCGCTTTAAGGTGCCGCCTAGCCCAATAGGCTATCTGAAATAGGAGCGACGTAAATTGAACAAATGTGATAGAATTGCGCAGAATTCTTAAATTAACCATAATATGAAATGATCTAATCGAGTCTCTGTTTGCCCTACCCCAGAAGTTTAATAGTGCATTTTACTCGACATTTCATGCACTTTAAGATGCCACCTAGCCCAATACGCTATCTGAAATAGGGGCAACGTAAATTGAACAAATGTGATAAAATTACGCTGAATTCTTACATTAACAATAATGTAAAACGATCTGAACGGGTCTCTGATTGCCCAATCATAGAAGTTTAATAGTGCATTTTACTCGCCATTCCATGCGCTTGAAGGTGCCGTTTAGCCCAATACGCTATCTGAAATAGGAGCGTCGTAAATTGAACAAATGTGATAGAATTCCGCAGAATTCTTATATTAACCATTATATAAAATGATCTAATCGGGTCTCGGATTGCTCTACCATAGAAGGTTATTAGTGCATTTTATTCGTCATTCCGCGCGCTTTAAGATGCCGCCTAGCCCAATATACTATCTGAAATAGGAGCGTCGTAAATTGAACAAATGTGATAGAAGTACGCGGAATCTTATATTAATCATAATGAAAGATAACTTAATCCGTTCTCTGATTGCCCTATCCGAGAAGTTTAGTAGTGTATTTTACTCGACATATCATGCGCCTTAAGATGCCGCCTAGCCCAATACGCTATCTGAAATAGGAGCGACATAAATTGAACAAATGTGATAAAATTACGTTGAATTCTTATATTAACAATAACATAAAATGATCTAATCGGGTCTCTGATTGCCCTATCATAGAAGTTTAATATCGCATTTTACTCGACATTTCATGCGCTTTAAGATGGCACCTAGCCCAATACGCTATCTGAAATAGGGGCGACGTAAATTGAACAAATGTGATAGAATTACGCAGAATTCTTATATTAACCATAATATAATACCATCTATTCGGGTCTCTGATTGCCCTATCATAGAAGTTTAATAGTGCATTTTCCTCGACATTTCATGCGCTTTAAGATGCCGCCTAGTTCAATACGCTATCTGAAATTGGAGCTACGTAAATTGAACAAACGTGATAGAATTACGCAGAATTCTTATATTAACCATAATATAGAATGATCTAATCGGGTCTCTGATTGCCCTATCATAGAAGTTTAATAGTGCATTTTACTCGCCATTTCATGCGCTTTAAGGTGCCGCCTAGCCCAATACGCTATCTGAAATAGGAGCGACATAAATTGAACAAATGTGATTGAATTACGCAGAATTCTTATATTAACCATAATATAGAATGATCTAATCGGGTCTCTGATTGCCTTATCATAGAAGTTTTATAGTGCATTTTACTCGCCATTCCATGCGCTTTAAGATGCCGCGTATGCCAATACGCTATCTGAAATAGGAGCCACGTAAATTGAACAAATGTGATAGAATTACGCTGAATTCTTATATTAATAATAATATAAGATGACCTAATCGGGTCTCTGATTACCCTATCCTAGAAGTTCAGTAGTGCATTTTACTCGACATGTCATGCGGTTTAAGATGCCGCTTAGCACAATACGCTATCTGAAATAGGAGCGACGTAAATTGAACAAATGTGGTCGAATTACGCAGAATTCTTATATTAGCCATAATATAAAATGACCTAACCGGGTCTCTAATTGCTCTGTCATAGAAGTTTAATAGTTCATGTTACTCGTCAGTCCATGCGCTTTAATATGTCGCCTATCCCAATACGCTATCTGAAATAGGAGCGAAGTAAATTGAACAAATGTGGGAGAATTACGCAGAATTCTTATATTAACCATAATATAAAATGATCTAATCGGGTCTCTGATTGCCCTATCATAGAAGTTTAATAGTGCATTTTACTCGTCATTTCATGCGCTTTAAGGTCCCGCCTAGCTCCATACGCTATCTGAAATTGGAGATACGTAAATTGAACAAGTGTGATAGAGTTTCGCTGAATGCTTAAATTAACCATAATATAAAATGATCTAATCGGGTCTCTGTTTGCCCTACCCTAGAAGTTTAATAGTGCATATTACGCGACATTTCATGCGCTTTAAGATGCCACCTAGCTCAATACGATATCTGAAATAGGAGCTACGTAAATTCAACAAATGTGATTGAATTGCCCTAAATTCTAAAATTAACCATAATATAAAATGATCTAATCGGCTCCCTGTTTGCCCTACCCTAGAAGTTTAATAGTGCATTTTACTCGTCATTTCATGCGCTTTAAGGTGCCGGTTAGCCCAATACGCTATCTGAAATAGGGGCGACGTAACTTGAGCAAATGTGATAAAATTTCGCTGAATTCTTATATTAACCATAGTATAAGATGACCTAATCGGGTCTCTGATTGCCCTATCCGAGAAGTTTAGTAGTGCATTTTACACGACATTTCATGCGCTTTAAGATGCCGCCTAGCCCAATACGCTATATGAAATTGGAGCTACGTAAATTGAACAAACGTGATAGAATTACGCAGAATTCTTATATTGATCATAATATAATACGATCCATTCGGGTCTCTGATTGCCCTACCATTGAAGTTTAATAGTGCATTCTACTCGACTGTTCATGCGCTTTAAGATACCGCCTAGCCCAATACGCTATCTGAAATTGGAGCTACGTAAATTGAACAAATGTGGTCGAATTACGCAGAATTCTTATATTAGCCATAATATAAAATGACCTAACCGGGTCTCCGATTGCTCTGTCATAGAAGTTTAATAGTTGATTTTACTCGTCAGTCCATGCGCTTTAATATGTCGCCTATCCCAATACGCTATCTGAAATAGGAGCGAAGTAAATTGAACAAATGTGGGAGAATTACGCAGAATTCTTATATTAACCATAATGTAAAATGATCTAATCAGATCTCTGTTCGCCCTAACCGAGAAGTTTAATAGTGCATTTTACTCGCCATTCCACGCGCTTTAAGATGCCGCTTAGCCCAATACGGTATCTGAAATGGGATCGACGTAAATTGAACAAATGTAATAGAATTTCGCTGAATTCTTATATTAACCATAATGTAAAATGATCTAATCGGGTCTCCGTTCGCCCTAACCTAGAAGTTTAATGGTGCATTTTACTCGTCATTTCATGCGCTTTGAGATGCCGCTTAGCCCAATACGGTATCTGAAATAGGAGCGACGTAAATTGGATAAATGTGGTTCAGTTACGCAGAATTCTTATATTAACCATAATATAAAATGATTTAATCGGGTCTCCGATTGCCCTATCTTAGAAGTTTAATGGTGCATCTTACTCGTCATTTCATGCGCTTTAAGGTGCCGCTTATCCCGATACGCTATCTGAAGTTGGAGCGACATAAATTGAACAAATGTGATAGAATTACGCTGAATTCTTATATTATTCATAATATAAGATGACCTAATCGGGTCTCTGATTGCCCTATCCGAGAAGCTGAGTGGTGCATTTTACTCGACATTTAATGCGCTTTAAGATGCGGCTTAGCCCAATACGCTATCTGAAATAGGAGCGACGTAAATAGAACAAATGTGATAGAATATCGTTGAATACTTATATTAACCAAAATATAAAATGATCTAATCGGGTCTCTGATTGCCCGATCATAGAAGTTTAATAGTGCATTTTATTCGTCATTTAATGCGCTTTAAGGTGCTGTCTAGCCCAATACGCTATCTGAAGTTGGAGCGACGTAAATTGAACAAATGTGATAGAATACCGCTGAATTCTTATATTAACCTTAATATAAAATGATCTAATCAGGTCTCTGATTGCTCTATCATAGAAGTTTAATAGTGGATTTTACTTGTCATTTCATGCGCTTTAAGGTGCCGCCTAGCCCCATACGCTATCTGAAATTGGAGCTACGTAAATTGAACAAGTGTGATACAGTTTCGCTGAATTCTTATACTCACCATAATATAAAATGATCCAATTGGGTCTCTGATGGCCGTATCCGAGAAGGTTAGTAGGGCGTTTTATTCGCCATTTCATGCGCTTTAAGATGCCGCCTAGCTCAGTACGATATCTGTGTGTAGGAGCGACGTGAATTGGACAAATGTGATAGAGTTACGATGAATCCTTAAATTAGCAATAATATAAGATGGTCTAATCGGGACTCTGATTGCCCTATCCTAGAAGTTTATTAGCGCATTTTACTCGTTATTTCATGCGCTTTAAGGTCCCGCCAATCCCAATCCGCTATCTGAAATTGGAGCTACGTAAATTGAACAAATGTGATAGAGTTACGCAGAATTCTTAAATTAACCATAATATAAAATGATCTAATCGGGTCTCTGTTTGGCCTACCCTAGAAGTTTGATAATGCATTTTACTCGACATTTCATGCGCTTTAAGATACCGCTTAGCCCAATACGCTATCTGAAATAGGAGCGACATGAATTGAACAAATGTTATAGAATTACGCAGAATTCTTATATTAACCATAATATAATACGATCTATTCGGGTCTCTGATTGCCCGATCATAGAAGTTTAGTAGTGCATGTTATTCGCATTTTCATGCGCTTTAAGGTGCCGCTTGGCACAATGCGCTATCTGAAATAGGAGCGACGTAAATTGAACAAATGTGATAGAATTTCGCTGAATTCTTATATTAACCATAATATAAGATGATCTAATCGGGTCTCTGATTGCCCTATCCGAGAAGTTTAGTAGTCCATTTTACTCGACATTTCATGCGCTTTAAGATGCCGCCTAGCCCAATATGCTATCTGAAACAGGAGCGACGTAAATTGCACAAATGTGATAGAATACCGCTGAATTCTTATATTAACCTTAATATAAAATGATATAATCAGGTCTCTAATTGCTCTATCATAGAAGTTTAATAGTGGATTTTACTTGTCATTTCATGCGCATTAAGGTGCCGCCTAGCCCAATACGCTATCTGAAATTGGAGCTACGTAAATTGAACAACTGTGATAGAATTTTGCTGAATACTTATATTAACCATAACATAAAATGATATAATCGGGTCTCTGATTGCCCTATCTTAGAAGATTAATAGTGCATTTTACTCGTCATTTCATGCGCTTCAAGGTGCCGCCTATCCCAATACGCTATCTGAAATAGGGGCGACGTAAATTGAACAAAGGTGATAAAATTACGCTGAATTCTTATATTAACAATAATATGAAATGATCTAAACGGGTCTGTGATTGCCCTATGATAGAAGCTTCGTAGTTCATTTTACTCGACATTTCATGCGCTTTATGATGCCGCCTAGCCCAATACGCTATCTGAAATAGGGGCGACATAAATTGAAGAAATGTGATAGAATTACGCAGAATTCTTATATTAACAATAATATAAAATGATCTAAACGGGTCTCTGATTGCCCTATCATAGAAGTTTAATAGTGCATTTCACTCTTCATCTTATGCGCTTTGAGATGCCGCTTAGCACTATACGCTATCTGGAATAGGAGCGACGTAAATTGAACAAATGTGAAAGATTTTCGCTGAATTCTTATATTAACCATAATATAAAATGATCTATTCGGGTCTCTGATTGCCCTATCCGTGAAGTTTCGTCGTGCATTTTACTCGACATTTCATGCGCTTTACGATGCCGCCTCGCCCAATGCGCCATCTGAAATAGGAGCGTCGTAAATTGAACAAATGTGATAGAATTACGCAGATTTCTTATATTAACCATAATATAAAATGATTTAATCGGGTCTCTGATTGCCCTATCTTAGAAGTTTAATAGTGCATTGTACTCGTCATTTCATTCGCTTTCAGGTGCCGCTTAGCCCAATAGGCTATCTGAAATAGGAGCGACGTAAATTGAACATATGTGATAGAATTTCGCTGAATTCTTATATTAATCCTAATATAAAATGATCTTATCGGGTCTCTGTTTGCCCTACCCTAGAAGTTTAATAGTGCATTTTACTCGTCATTTCATGCGCTTTAAGGTGCCGCCTAGCCCAATACGCTATCTGAATAGGAGCGACGTAAATTGAACAAATGTGATAGAATTACGCTGCATCTTTCTATTAATCATAATATAAAATGACCTAATGGGGTCTCTGAATTCCCTATCGTATAAGTTTAATAGTGCATTTTAAGGTGCCGCCTAGCCCAATACGCTATCTGAAATAGGAGCGACATGAATTGAACAAATGTGATAGAATTACGCATAATTCTTATATTAACCATAATATAAGATGACCTAATCGAGTCTCTGTGTGCCCTACCCTTGTAGTTTAATAGTGCATCTTACTCGTCACTTCATGCGCTTTAAGGTGCCGCCTAGCCCAATAGGCTATCTGAAATAGGAGCGACGTAAATTGAACAAATGTGATAGAATTGCGCAGAATTCTTAAATTAACCATAATATGAAATGATCTAATCGAGTCTCTGTTTGCCCTACCCCAGAAGTTTAATAGTGCATTTTACTCGACATTTCATGCACTTTAAGATGCCACCTAGCCCAATACGCTATCTGAAATAGGGGCAACGTAAATTGAACAAATGTGATAAAATTACGCTGAAATCTTACATTAACAATAATGTAAAACGATCTGAACGGGTCTCTGATTGCCCAATCATAGAAGTTTAATAGTGCATTTTACTCGCCATTCCATGCGCTTGAAGGTGCCGTTTAGCCCAATACGCTATCTGAAATAGGAGCGTCGTAAATTGAACAAATGTGATAGAATTCCGCAGAATTCTTATATTAACCATTATATAAAATGATCTAATCGGGTCTCGGATTGCTCTACCATAGAAGGTTATTAGTGCATTTTATTCGTCATTCCGCGCGCTTTAAGATGCCGCCTAGCCCAATATACTATCTGAAATAGGAGCGTCGTAAATTGAACAAATGTGATAGAATTACGCGGAATCTTATATTAATCATAATGAAAGATAACTTAATCCGTTCTCTGATTGCCCTATCCGAGAAGTTTAGTAGTGTATTTTACTCGACATATCATGCGCCTTAAGATGCCGCCTAGCCCAATACGCTATCTGAAATAGGAGCGACATAAATTGAACAAATGTGATAAAATTACGTTGAATTCTTATATTAACAATAACATAAAATGATCTAATCGGGTCTCTGATTGCCCTATCATAGAAGTTTAATATCGCATTTTACTCGACATTTCATGCGCTTTAAGATGGCACCTAGCCCAATACGCTATCTGAAATAGGGGCGACGTAAATTGAACAAATGTGATAGAATTACGCAGAATTCTTATATTAACCATAATATAATACCATCTATTCGGGTCTCTGATTGCCCTATCATAGAAGTTTAATAGTGCATTTTCCTCGACATTTCATGCGCTTTAAGATGCCGCCTAGTTCAATACGCTATCTGAAATTGGAGCTACGTAAATTGAACAAACGTGATAGAATTACGCAGAATTCTTATATTAACCATAATATAGAATGATCTAATCGGGTCTCTGATTGCCCTATCATAGAAGTTTAATAGTGCATTTTACTCGCCATTTCATGCGCTTTAAGGTGCCGCCTAGCCCAATACGCTATCTGAAATAGGAGCGACATAAATTGAACAAATGTGATTGAATTACGCAGAATTCTTATATTAACCATAATATAGAATGATCTAATCGGGTCTCTGATTGCCTTATCATAGAAGTTTTATAGTGCATTTTACTCGCCATTCCATGCGCTTTAAGATGCCGCGTATGCCAATACGCTATCTGAAATAGGAGCCACGTAAATTGAACAAATGTGATAGAATTACGCTGAATTCTTATATTAATCATAATATAAGATGACCTAATCGGGTCTCTGATTACCCTATCCTAGAAGTTCAGTAGTGCATTTTACTCGACATGTCATGCGGTTTAAGATGCCGCTTAGCACAATACGCTATCTGAAATAGGAGCGACGTAAATTGAACAAATGTGGTCGAATTACGCAGAATTCTTATATTAGCCATAATATAAAATGACCTAACCGGGTCTCCGATTGCTCTGTCATAGAAGTTTAATAGTTGATTTTACTCGTCAGTCCATGCGCTTTAATATGTCGCCTATCCCAATACGCTATCTGAAATAGGAGCGAAGTAAATTGAACAAATGTGGGAGAATTACGCAGAATTCTTATATTAACCATAATATAAAATGATCTAATCGGGTCTCTGATTGCCCTATCATAGAAGTTTAATAGTGCATTTTACTCGTCATTTCATGCGCTTTAAGGTCCCGCCTAGCTCCATACGCTATCTGAAATTGGAGATACGTAAATTGAACAAGTGTGATAGAGTTTCGCTGAATGCTTAAATTAACCATAATATAAAATGATCTAATCGGGTCTCTGTTTGCCCTACCCTAGAAGTTTAATAGTGCATGTTACGCGACATTTCATGCGCTTTAAGATGCCACCTAGCTCAATACGATATCTGAAATAGGAGCTACGTAAATTCAACAAATGTGATTGAATTGCCCTAAATTCTAAAATTAACCATAATATAAAATGATCTAATCGGCTCCCTGTTTGCCCTACCCTAGAAGTTTAATAGTGCATTTTACTCGTCATTTCATGCGCTTTAAGGTGCCGGTTAGCCCAATACGCTATCTGAAATAGGGGCGACGTAACTTGAGCAAATGTGATAAAATTTCGCTGAATTCTTATATTAACCATAGTATAAGATGACCTAATCGGGTCTCTGATTGCCCTATCCGAGAAGTTTAGTAGTGCATTTTACACGACATTTCATGCGCTTTAAGATGCCGCCTAGCCCTATACGCTATATGAAATTGGAGCTACGTAAATTGAACAAACGTGATAGAATTACGCAGAATTCTTATATTGATCATAATATAATACGATCCATTCGGGTCTCTGATTGCCCTACCATTGAAGTTTAATAGTGCATTCTACTCGACTGTTCATGCGCTTTAATATACCGCCTAGCCCAATACGCTATCTGAAATTGGAGCTACGTAAATTGAACAAATGTGGTCGAATTACGCAGAATTCTTATATTAGCCATAATATAAAATGACCTAACCGGGTCTCCGATTGCTCTGTCATAGAAGTTTAATAGTTGATTTTACTCGTCAGTCCATGCGCTTTAATATGTCGCCTATCCCAATACGCTATCTGAAATAGGAGCGAAGTAAATTGAACAAATGTGGGAGAATTACGCAGAATTCTTATATTAACCATAATGTAAAATGATCTAATCAGATCTCTGTTCGCCCTAACCGAGAAGTTTAATAGTGCATTTTACTCGCCATTCCACGCGCTTTAAGATGCCGCTTAGCCCAATACGGTATCTGAAATGGGATCGACGTAAATTGAACAAATGTAATAGAATTTCGCTGAATTCTTATATTAACCATAATGTAAAATGATCTAATCGGGTCTCCGTTCGCCCTAACCTAGAAGTTTAATGGTGCATTTTACTCGTCATTTCATGCGCTTTGAGATGCCGCTTAGCCCAATACGCTATCTGAAATAGGAGTGACGTAAATTGAACAAATGTGATAGAATTACGCTGAATTCTTATATTAACCATAATACAGAATGATCTAATCGGGTCTCTGATTGCCTTATCATAGAAGTTTTATAGTGCATTTTACTCGCCATTCCATGCGGTTTAAGATGCCGCTTAGCACAATACGCTATCTGAAATAGGAGCGACGTAAATTGAACAAATGTGATAGAATTTCGCAGAATACTTATATTAACTTTAATATACAGTGATCTAATCGGGTCTCTGTTTGCCCTACCCTAGAAGTTTAATAGTGCATTTTACTCGCCATTTCATGCGCTTTGATGTACCTCTTAGCCCAATACGTTATCTGAAATAGGAGCGACGTAAATTGAACAAATGTGATAGAATTTCGCTGAATTCTTATATTAACCTTAACGTAAAATGATCTAATCGGGTCTCTGTTCGCCCTACCCTAGAAGTTTGATAGAGCATTTCACTCGTCATTTCATGCGCTTTGAGATGCCGCTTAGCCCAATAAGCTATCTGAAATAGGAGCGACGTAAATTGATCAAATGTGATAAAATTTTGCTGAATTCTTAAATTAACCATAATATAAAATGATCTAATCGGGTCTGTGTTTGCCCTACCCTAGAAGTTTAATAGTGCATTTCACTCGGCATTTCATGCGCTTTGAGATGCCGCTTAGCCCAATAAGCTATTTGAAATAGGAGCGACGTAAATTGAACAAATGTGAAAGAATTACGCTGAATTCTTATATTAACCGTAATATAAAATGATCTAATCAGGCCTCTGTTTGCCTTACCCTAGAAGTTTAATAGTGCATTTTACTCGCCATCTCATGCGCTTTGAGGTACCTCTTAGCCCAATACGTTATCTGAAATAGGAGCGACGTAAATTGAACAAATGTGATAGAATTTCGCTGAATTCTTATATTAACCTTAATGTAAAATGATCTAATCGGGTCTCTGTTCGCCCTACCCTAGAAGTTTTATAGTGCATTTCACTCGCCATTTCATGCGCTTTGATATGCCGCTTAGCCCAATGCGCTATCTGAAATAGGAGCGACGTAAATTGAACAAATGTGATAGAATTTTGCTGAATTCTTATATTAACCATAATATTAAATGATCTAATCCGGTCACTGATTGGCCTCTCATAGAAGTTTAATAGTGCATTTTACTCGCCATTTCATGCGCTTTGATATGCCGCTTAGCCCAAAACGCTATCTGAAATAGGAGCGACGTAAATTGAACAAATGTGATAGAATTTCGCTGAATGCTTAAATTAACTATAATATAAAATGATCTAATCAGGTCTCTGTTTGCCCTACCCTAGAAGTTTAATAGTGCAATTTTACTCGCCATTTCATGCGCTTTGAGATGTCGCTTATCCCAATACGCTATCTGAAATAGGAGCGAAGTAAATTGAACAAATGTGATAGAATTTGGCTGAATTCTTTTATTAACCATAATGTAAAATCATCTAATCGGGTCTCTGATTGCCCTATCATAGAAATTTAGTAGTGCATTTTACTCGCCCTTCCACGAGCTTTAAGATGCCGCCTAGCCCAGTACGCTATCTGACATAGGAGTGACGTAAGTTGAACAAATGTGATGGAATTACGCTGAATTCTTATATTAACCGTAATATAAAATGATCTAATCAGGCCTCTGTTTGCCTTACCCTAGAAGTTTAATAGTGCATTTTACTCGCCATTTCATGCGCTTTGAGGTACCTCTTAGCCCAATACGTTATCTGAAATAGGAGCGACGTAAATTGAACAAATGTGATAGAATTTCGCTGAATTCTTATATTAACCTTAATGTAAAATGATCTAATCGGGTCTCTGTTCGCCCTACCCTAGAAGTTTTATAGAGCATTTCACTCGTCATTTCATGCGCTTTGAGATGCCGCTTAGCCCAATAAGCTATCTGAAATAGGAGCGACGTAAATTGAACAAATGTGATAAAATTTTGCTGAATTCTTAAATTAACCATAATATAAAATGATCTAATCGGGTCTGTGTTTGCCCTACCCTAGAAGTTTAATAGTGCATTTTACTCCCCATTTCATGCGCATTGGGATGCCGCTTAGCGCAATACGCTATCTGAAATAGGAGCGACGTAAATTGAACAAATGTGATAGAATTTCGCAGAATACTTATATTAACTTTAATATACAGTGATCTAATCGGGTCTCTGTTTGCCGTACCCTAGAAGTTTAATAGTGCATTTTACTCGCCATTTCTTGCGCTTTGAGATGCCGCTTAGCCCAATGCGCTGTCTGAAATAGGAGCGACGTAAATTGCACAAATGTGATAGAATTTCGCTGAATTCTTATATTAACCAAAATATAAAATGATCTACTCGGGTCCCTGATTGCCCTATCATAGATGTTTAATAGTGTATTTTTCTCGCCATTCCACGCGCTCTAAGATGCCGCTAAGCCCAGTAGGCTATCTGAAATAGGAGCCACGTAAATTGAACAAATGTGATAGAATTTCGCTGAATTCTTAAATTAACCATAATATAAAATGATCTAATCGGGTCTGTGTTTGCCCTACCCTAGAAGTTTAATAGTGCATTTCACTCGGCATTTCATGCGCTTTGAGATGCCGCTTAGCCCAATAAGCTATTTGAAATAGGAGCGACGTAAATTGAACAAATGTGATAGAATTTTGCTGAATTCTTAAATTAACCATAATATAAAATGATCTAATCGGGTCTCTGTTTGCCCTACCCTAGAAGTTTAATAGTGAATTTTACTCGCCATTTCATGCGCTTTGAGGTACCGCTTAGCCCAATACGTTATCTGAAATAAGAGCGAAGTGAATTGAACAAATGTGATAGAATTTCGCTGAATTCTTATATTAACCAAAATATAAAATGATCTGATCGGGTCTCTGATTGCCCTATCATAGAAGTTTAATTGGGCATTTTCACGCCATTCCACGCGCTTTAAGATGCCGCCTAGCCCAGTACGGTATCTGAAATAGAAGCGACGTAAATTGATCAAGTGTGATAGAATTTTGCTGCATTCGTAAATTAACCATAATATTAAATGATCTAATCCGGTCACTGATTGGCCTATCATAGAAGTTGAATAGTGCATTTCACTCGCCATTTCATGCGCTTTGATATGCCGCTTAGCCCAATGCGCTATCTGAAATAGGAGCGACGTAAATTGAACAAATGTGATAGAATTTCGCAGAATTCTTAAATTAACTATAATATAAAATGATCTAATCGGGTCTCTAATTGCCCTGTCACAGAAGTTTAATAGTGCATTTTACTCGCCATTCCACCCGCTTTAAGATGCCGCTTAGCCCAGTACGCTATCTGAAATAGGAACGACGTAAATTGAACAAATGTGACAGAAATTTGCTGAATTCTTAAATTAACCATAATATGAAATGATCTAATCGGGTCTCTGTTTGCCCTACCCTAGAAGTTTAATAGTGAATTTTACTCGCCATTTCTTGCGCTTTGAGATGCCGCTTAGCCCAATACGCTATCTGAAATATGAGCTACGTAAATTGAACAAATGTGATAGAATTTCGCCGAATTCTTATATTAACATTAATGTAAAATGATCTACTCGGGTTCCTGTTCGCCCTACCCTAGAAGTTTAATTGGGCATTTTACACGCCATTCCACGCGCTTTAAGATGCCGCCTAGCCCAGTACGGTATCTGAAATAGGAGCGACGTAAATTGAACAAATGTGATAGAATTTTGCTGCATTTGTAAATTAACCATAATATTAAATGATCTAATCCGGTCACTGATTCGCCTATCATAGAAGTTGAATAGTGCATTTCACTCGCCATTTCATGCGCTTTGATATACCGCTTAGCCCAATACGCTATCTGAAATAGGACCGACGTAAATTGAACAAATGTGATAGAATTTCGCTGAATTCTTAAATTAACTATAATATAAAATGATCTAATCGGGTCTCTGTTTGCCCTACCCTAGAACCTTAACAGTGCATTTTACACGCCCTTCCACGATGTTTAAGATGCCGCCTAGCCAGTACGCTATCTGAAATACGAGTGACGTAAATTGAACAAATGTGATAGAATTTCGCTGAATTCTTTTATGAACCATAATGTAAAATGATCTACTCGGGTCTCTGATCGCCCTGGCCTAGAAGTTTAATAGTGAATTTTATTCGCCATTTCATGCGCTTTGAGATGCCGCTTAGCCCAATACGCTATCTGAAATAGGAGCGACGTAAATTGAACAAATGTGATAGAATTTCCCTGAAATCTTATATTAAACAAAATATAAATTGATCAAATCGGATCTCTGTTTGCCTTACCCTAGAAGTTTAATAGTGCATTTTACTCGCCATTCCACGCGCTTTAAGATGCCGCCTAGCCAGTATGCTATCTGAAATGGGAGTGACGTAAGTTGAACAAATGTGATAGAATTACGCTGAATTCTTATATTAACCGTAACATAAAATTATCTAATCAGGTCTCTGTTTGCCTTACCCTAGAAGTTTAATAGTGCATTTTACTCGCCATTTCATGCGCTTTGAGGTACCGTTTAGCCCAATACGTTATCTGAAATAGGAGCGACGTAAATTGAACAAATGTGATAGAATTTTGCTGAATTCTTAAATTAACCATAATATAAAATGATCTAATCGGGTCCCCGATTGCCCTGTCATAGAAGGTTAATAGTGCATTTTACTCGCCATTCCACGCGCTTTAAGATGCCGCCTAGCCCAGTAGGCTATCTGAAATAGGATCGACGTAAATTGAACAAATGTGATAGAATTACGCTGAATTCTTATATTAACCGTAATATAAAGTGATATAATCGGGTCTCTGTTTGCCTTACCCTAGAAGTTTAATAGTGCATTTTACTCGCTATTTCATGGGCTTTGAGATGCAGCTAAGCCCAATACGCTATCTGAAATAGGAGCGACGTAAATTCAACAAATGTGATAGAATGTCGCTGAATTCTTAAATTAACTATAATATAAAATGATCTAATCGGGTCTCTGATTGCCCTACCCTAGAAGTTTAATAGTGCATTTTACTCGTCATTTCATGGGCTTTGAGATGCCTCTTAGCCCAATACGCTATCTGAAATAGGAGCGAAGTAAATTGAACAAATGTGATAGAATTTGGCTGAATTCTTTTATTAACCATAATGTAAAATGATCTAATCGGGTCTCTGATTGCCCTATCATAGAAGTTTAGTAGTACATTTTACTCACCCTTCCACGCGCTTTAAGATGCCGCCTAGCCCAGTACGCTATCTGATATAGGAGTGATATAAGTTGAACAAATGTGATAGAATTACGATGAATTCTTATATTAACCGTAATATAAAATGATCTAATCGGGTCTCTGTTTGCCTTACTCTTGAAGTTTAACAGTGAATTTTACTCGCCATTCCACGCGCTCTAAGATGCTGGGATGCCCAGTTCGCTATCTGAAATAGGAGCGACGTAATTTGAAGGAATGTGATAGAATTAAGCTGAATTCTTATATTAACCGTAATATAAAGTGATATAATCGGGTCTCTGTTTGCCTTACCCTAGAAGTTTAATAGTGCATTTTACTCGCCATTTCATGCGCTTTCAGATGCCGCTTAGCCCAATACGCTATCTGAAATAGGAGCGACGTAAATTGAACAAATGCGATAGAATCTCGCTGAATTCTTATATTAACCAAAATATAAAATGATCTAATCGGGTCTCTGATTGCCCTATCATAGAAGTTTAATAGTGCATTTTACTCGCCATTCCACGGGCTTTAAGATGCCGCCTAGCCCAGTAGGCTATCTGAAATAGGAGCGACGTAAATTGAACAAATGTGATACAATACCGCTGAATACTTATATTAACCGTAATATAAAATGATCTAATCGGGTCTCTGTTTGCCTTACCCTAGAAGTTTGATAGTGCATTTTATTCGCCATTTCATGGGCTTTGAGAGGCCGCTTAGCCCAATACGCTAACTGAAATAGGAGCGACGTAAATTGAACAAATGTGATAGAATTTTGCTGAATTCTTAAATTAACCATAATATAAAATGATCTAATCGGATCTCTATTTGCCCTACCCTAGAAGTTTATTAGTGCCTTTTACTCGCCAGTTCATGCGCTTTGAGATGCCGCTTAGCCCAATACGCTATCTGAAATAGGAGCGACGTAAATTCAACAAATGTGATAGAATTTTGCTGAATTCTTAAATTAACCATAATATAAAATGATCTAATCGGATCTCTATTTGCCCTACCCTAGAAGTTTATAAGTGCCTTTTACTCGCCATTTCATGCGCTTTGAGATGCCGCTTAGCCCAATACGCTATCTGAAATATGAGCGACGTAAATTGAACAAATGTGATAGAATTTCCCTGAAATCATATATTAAACAAAATATAAAATGATCTGATCGGGTCTCTGATTGACCTATCAAAGAATTTTAATAGTGCAATTTACTCGCCATTCCACGTGCTTTAAGATGCCGGGATGCCCAGTAGGCTGTCTGAAATAGGAGCGACGTAAATTGAACAAATGTGATACAATTACGCTGAATACTTATATTAACCGTAATATAAAATGATCTAATCGGGTCTCTGTTTGCCTTACCCTAGAAGTTTGATAGTGCGTTTTATTCGCCATTTCATGGGCTTTGAGTTGCCGCTAAGCCCAATACGCTATCCGAAATAGGAGCGACGTAAATTCAACAAATGTGATAGAATTTTGCTGAATTCTTAAATTAACCATAATATAAAACGATCTAATCGGGTCTCTGTTTGCCCTACCCTAGAAGTTTAATAGTGCATTTTACTCGCCGTTTCATGCGCTTTGAGGTACCGCTTAGCCCAATACGTTATCTGAAGTAGGAGCGACGTAAATTGATCAAATGTGATAGAATTTTGCTGAATTCTTAAATTAACCATAATATAAAATGATCTAATCGGGTCCCCGATTGCCCTGTCATAGAAGGTTAATAGTGCATTTTATTCGCCATTCCACGCGCTTTAAGATGCCGCCTAGCCCAGTAGGCTATCTGAAATAGGAGCGACGTAAATTGAACAAATGTGATAGAATTACGCTGAATTCTTATATTAACCGTAATATAAAATGATCTGATCTGATCTCTGTTTGTCTTACCCTTGAAGTTTAATAGTGCATTTCACTCGTCATTTCATGCGCTTTGGGATGCCGCTTAGCCCAATACGCCATCTGAAATGGGAGCGACGTAAATTGAACAAATGTGATAGAATTTCCCTGAAATCTTATATTAAACAAAATATGAAATGATCTAATCGGGTCTCTGATTGCCCTATCATAGAAGTTTAGTAGTGCATTTTACTCGGCATTCCACGCGCTTTAAGATGCCGCCTAGCTCAGTACGCTATCTGAAATAGGAGCGTCGTAAGTTGAACAAATGTGATAGAATTACGCTGAATTCTTATATTAACCGTAATATAAAATGATCTAATCAGGTCTCTGTTTGCCTTATCTTAGAAGTTTAATAGTGAATTTTACTCGCCATTTCATGCGCTTCGAGATGCCGCCTAGCCCAATACGCTATCTGAAATAGGAGCGACGTAAATTGAACAAATGCGACAGAATTTTGCTGAATTCTTAAATTAACCATAATATAAAATGATCTAAACGGATCTCTATTTGCCCTACCCTAGAAGTTTAACAGCGCATTTTACTCGCCATTCCACGCGCTCTAAGATGCTGGGATGCCCAGTTCGCTATCTTAAATAGGAGCGACGTAATTTGAAGGAATGTGATAGAATTAAGCTGAATTCTTATATTAACCGTAATATAAAGTGATATAATCGGGTCTCTGTTTGCCTTACCCTAGAAGTTTAATAGTGCATTTTACTCGCCATTTCATGCGCTTTCAGATGCCGCTTAGCCCAATACGCTATCTGAAATAGGAGCGACGTAAATTGAACAAATGTGATAGAATCTCGCTGAATTCTTATATTAACCAAAATATAAAATGATCTAATCGGGTCTCTGATTGCCCTATCATAGAAGTTTAATAGTGCATTTTACTCGCCATTCCACGGGCTTTAAGATGCCGCCTAGCCCAGTAGGCTAACTGAAATAGGAGCGACGTAAATTGAACAAATGTGATAGAATTTTGCTGAATTCTTAAATTAACCATAATATAAAATGATCTAATCGGATCACTATTTGCCCTACCCTAGAAGTTTATTAGTGCCTTTTACTCGCCAGTTCATGCGCTTTGAGATGCCGCTTAGCCCAATACGCTATCTGAAATAGGAGCGACGTAAATTCAACAAATGTGATAGAATTTTGCTGAATTCTTAAATTAACCATAATATAAAATGATCTAATCGGATCTCTATTTGCCCTACCCTAGAAGTTTATAAGTGCCTTTTACTCGCCATTTCATGCGCTTTGAGATGCCGCTTAGCCCAATACGCTATCTGAAATATGAGCGACGTAAATTGAACAAATGTGATAGAATTTCCCTGAAATCATATATTAAACAAAATTTAAAATGATCTGATCGGGTCTCTGATTGACCTATCAAAGAATTTTAATAGTGCAATTTACTCGCCATTCCACGTGCTTTAAGATGCCGGGATGCCCAGTAGGCTATCTGAAATAGGAGCGACGTAAATTGAACAAATGTGATACAATTACGCTGAATACTTATATTAACCGTAATATAAAATGATCTAATCGGGTCTCTGTTTGCCTTACCCTAGAAGTTTGATAGTGCATTTTATTCGCCATTTCATGGGCTTTGAGATGCCGCTAAGCCCAATACGCTATCCGAAATAGGAGCGACGTAAATTCAACAAATGTGATAGAATTTTGCTGAATTCTTAAATTAACCATAATATAAAACGATCTAATCGGGTCTCTGTTTGCCCTACCCTAGAAGTTTAATAGTGCATTTTACTCGCCGTTTCATGCGCTTTGAGGTACCGCTTAGCCCAATACGTTATCTGAAGTAGGAGCGACGTAAATTGATCAAATGTGATAGAATTTTGCTGAATTCTTAAATTAACCATAATATAAAATGATCTAATCGGGTCCCCGATTGCCCTGTCATAGAAGGTTAATAGTGCATTTTATTCGCCATTCCACGCGCTTTAAGATGCCGCCTAGCCCTGTAGGCTATCTGAAATAGGAGCGACGTAAATTGAACAAATGTGATAGAATTACGCTGAATTCTTATATTAACCGTAATATAAAATGATCTGATCTGATCTCTGTTTGTCTTACCCTTGAAGTTTAATAGTGCATTTCACTCGTCATTTCATGCGCTTTGAGATGCCGCTTAGCCCAATACGCCATCTGAAATGGGAGCGGCGTAAATTGAACAAATGTGATAGAATTTCCCTGAAATCTTATATTAAACAAAATATGAAATGATCTAATCGGGTCTCTGATTGCCCTATCATAGAAGTTTAGTAGTGCATTTTACTCGGCATTCCACGCGCTTTAAGATGCCGCCTAGCTCAGTACGCTATCTGAAATAGGAGCGTCGTAAGTTGAACAAATGTGATAGAATTACGCTGAATTCTTATATTAACCGTAATATAAAATGATCTACTCAGGTCTCTGTTTGCCTTATCTTAGAAGTTTAATAGTGAATTTTACTCGCCATTTCACGCGCTTTAAGATGCCGCCTAGCCCAGTAGGCTATCTGAAATAGGAGCGACGTAAATTGAACAAATGTGATAGAATTACGCTGCATTCTTATATTAACCGTAATATAAAATGATCTGATCTGATCTCTGTTTGTCTTACCCTTGAAGTTTAATAGTGCATTTCACTCGTCATTTCATGCGCTTTGGGATGCCGCTTAGCCCAATTCGCCATCTGAAATGGGAGCGACGTAAATTGAACAAATGTGATAGAATTTCCCTGAAATCTTATATTAAACAAAATATGAAATGATCTAATCGGGTCTCTGATTGCCCTATCATAGAAGTTTAGTAGTGCATTTTACTCGGCATTCCACGCGCTTTAAGATGCCGCCTAGCTCAGTACGCTATCTGAAATAGGAGCGTCGTAAGTTGAACAAATGTGATAGAATTACGCTGAATTCTTATATTAACCGTAATATAAAATGATCTAATCAGGTCTCTGTTTGCCTTATCTTAGAAGTTTAATAGTGAATTTTACTCGCCATTTCATGCGCTTCGAGATGCCGCCTAGCCCAATACGCTATCTGAAATAGGAGCGACGTAAATTGAACAAATGCGACAGAATTTTGCTGAATTCTTAAATTAACCATAATATAAAATGATCTAAACGGATCTCTATTTGCCCTACCCTAGAAGTTTAACAGCGCATTTTACTCGCCATTCCACGCGCTCTAAGATGCTGGGATGCCCAGTTCGCTATCTTAAATAGGAGCGACGTAATTTGAAGGAATGTGATAGAATTAAGCTGAATTCTTATATTAACCGTAATATAAAGTGATATAATCGGGTCTCTGTTTGCCTTACCCTAGAAGTTTAATAGTGAATTTTACTCGCCATTTCATGCGCTTTCAGATGCCGCTTAGCCCAATACGCTATCTGAAATAGGAGCGACGTAAATTGAACAAATGTGATAGAATCTCGCTGAATTCTTATATTAACCAAAATATAAAATGATCTAATCGGGTCTCTGATTGCCCTATCATAGAAGTTTAATAGTGCATTTTACTCGCCATTCCACGGGCTTTAAGATGCCGCCTAGCCCAGTAGGCTAACTGAAATAGGAGCGACGTAAATTGAACAAATGTGATAGAATTTTGCTGAATTCTTAAATTAACCATAATATAAAATGATCTAATCGGATCACTATTTGCCCTACCCTAGAAGTTTATTAGTGCCTTTTACTCGCCAGTTCATGCGCTTTGAGATGCCGCTTAGCCCAATACGCTATCTGAAATAGGAGCGACGTAAATTCAACAAATGTGATAGAATTTTGCTGAATTCTTAAATTAACCATAATATAAAATGATCTAATCGGATCTCTATTTGCCCTACCCTAGAAGTTTATAAGTGCCTTTTACTCGCCATTTCATGCGCTTTGAGATGCCGCTTAGCCCAATACGCTATCTGAAATATGAGCGACGTAAATTGAACAAATGTGATAGAATTTCCCTGAAATCATATATTAAACAAAATATAAAATGATCTGATCGGGTCTCTGATTGACCTATCAAAGAATTTTAATAGTGCAATTTACTCGCCATTCCACGTGCTTTAAGATGCCGGGATGCCCAGTAGGCTATCTGAAATAGGAGCGACGTAAATTGAACAAATGTGATACAATTACGCTGAATACTTATATTAACCGTAATATAAAATGATCTAATCGGGTCTCTGTTTGCCTTACCCTAGAAGTTTGATAGTGCGTTTTATTCGCCATTTCATGGGCTTTGAGATGCCGCTAAGCCCAATACGCTATCCGAAATAGGAGCGACGTAAATTCAACAAATGTGATAGAATTTTGCTGAATTCTTAAATTAACCATAATATAAAACGATCTAATCGGGTCTCTGTTTGCCCTACCCTAGAAGTTTAATAGTGCATTTTACTCGCCGTTTCATGCGCTTTGAGGTACCGCTTAGCCCAATACGTTATCTGAAGTAGGAGCGACGTAAATTGATCAAATGTGATAGAATTTTGCTGAATTCTTAAATTAACCATAATATAAAATGATCTAATCGGGTCCCCGATTGCCCTGTCATAGAAGGTTAATAGTGCATTTTATTCGCCATTCCACGCGCTTTAAGATGCCGCCTAGCCCTGTAGGCTATCTGAAATAGGAGCGACGTAAATTGAACAAATGTGATAGAATTACGCTGAATTCTTATATTAACCGTAATATAAAATGATCTGATCTGATCTCTGTTTGTCTTACCCTTGAAGTTTAATAGTGCATTTCACTCGTCATTTCATGCGCTTTGAGATGCCGCTTAGCCCAATACGCCATCTGAAATGGGAGCGACGTAAATTGAACAAATGTGATAGAATTTCCCTGAAATCTTATATTAAACAAAATATGAAATGATCTAATCGGGTCTCTGATTGCCCTATCATAGAAGTTTAGTAGTGCATTTTACTCGGCATTCCACGCGCTTTAAGATGCCGCCTAGCTCAGTACGCTATCTGAAATAGGAGCGTCGTAAGTTGAACAAATGTGATAGAATTACGCTGAATTCTTATATTAACCGTAATATAAAATGATCTACTCAGGTCTCTGTTTGCCTTATCTTAGAAGTTTAATAGTGAATTTTACTCGCCATTTCACGCGCTTTAAGATGCCGCCTAGCCCAGTAGGCTATCTGAAATAGGAGCGACGTAAATTGAACAAATGTGATAGAATTACGCTGAATTCTTATATTAACCGTAATATAAAATGATCTGATCTGATCTCTGTTTGTCTTACCCTTGAAGTTTAATAGTGCATTTCACTCGTCATTTCATGCGCTTTGGGATGCCGCTTAGCCCAATACGCCATCTGAAATGGGAGCGACGTAAATTGAACAAATGTGATAGAATTTCCCTGAAATCTTATATTAAACAAAATATGAAATGATCTAATCGGGTCTCTGATTGCCCTATCATAGAAGTTTAGTAGTGCATTTTACTCGGCATTCCACGCGCTTTAAGATGCCGCCTAGCTCAGTACGCTATCTGAAATAGGAGCGTCGTAAGTTGAACAAATGTGATAGAATTACGCTGAATTCTTATATTAACCGTAATATAAAATGATCTAATCAGGTCTCTGTTTGCCTTATCTTAGAAGTTTAATAGTGAATTTTACTCGCCATTTCATGCGCTTCGAGATGCCGCCTAGCCCAATACGCTATCTGAAATAGGAGCGACGTAAATTGAACAAATGCGACAGAATTTTGCTGAATTCTTAAATTAACCATAATATAAAATGATCTAAACGGATCTCTATTTGCCCTACCCTAGAAGTTTAACAGCGCATTTTACTCGCCATTCCACGCGCTCTAAGATGCTGGGATGCCCAGTTCGCTATCTTAAATAGGAGCGACGTAATTTGAAGGAATGTGATAGAATTAAGCTGAATTCTTATATTAACCGTAATATAAAGTGATATAATCGGGTCTCTGTTTGCCTTACCCTAGAAGTTTAATAGTGAATTTTACTCGCCATTTCATGCGCTTTCAGATGCCGCTTAGCCCAATACGCTATCTGAAATAGGAGCGACGTAAATTGAACAAATGTGATAGAATCTCGCTGAATTCTTATATTAACCAAAATATAAAATGATCTAATCGGGTCTCTGATTGCCCTATCATAGAAGTTTAATAGTGCATTTTACTCGCCATTCCACGGGCTTTAAGATGCCGCCTAGCCCAGTAGGCTAACTGAAATAGGAGCGACGTAAATTGAACAAATGTGATAGAATTTTGCTGAATTCTTAAATTAACCATAATATAAAATGATCTAATCGGATCACTATTTGCCCTACCCTAGAAGTTTATTGGTGCCTTTTACTCGCCAGTTCATGCGCTTTGAGATGCCGCTTAGCCCAATACGCTATCTGAAATAGGAGCGACGTAAATTCAACAAATGTGATAGAATTTTGCTGAATTCTTAAATTAACCATAATATAAAATGATCTAATCGGATCTCTATTTGCCCTACCCTAGAAGTTTATAAGTGCCTTTTACTCGCCATTTCAGGCGCTTTGAGATGCCGCTTAGCCCAATACGCTATCTGAAATATGAGCGACGTAAATTCAACAAATGTGATAGAATTTTGCTGAATTCTTAAATTAACCATAATATAAAACGATCTAATCGGGTCTCTGTTTGCCCTACCCTAGAAGTTTAATAGTGCATTTTACTCGCCGTTTCATGCGCTTTGAGGTACCGCTTAGCCCAATACGTTATCTGAAGTAGGAGCGACGTAAATTGATCAAATGTGATAGAATTTTGCTGAATTCTTAAATTAACCATAATATAAAATGATCTAATCGGGTCCCCGATTGCCCTGTCATAGAAGGTTAATAGTGCATTTTATTCGCCATTCCACGCGCTTTAAGATGCCGCCTAGTCCTGTAGGCTATCTGAAATAGGAGCGACGTAAATTGAACAAATGTGATAGAATTACGCTGAATTCTTATATTAACCGTAATATAAAATGATCTGATCTGATCTCTGTTTGTCTTACCCTTGAAGTTTAATAGTGCATTTCACTCGTCATTTCATGCGCTTTGAGATGCCGCTTAGCCCAATACGCCATCTGAAATGGGAGCGACGTAAATTGAACAAATGAGATAGAATTTCCCTGAAATCTTATATTAAACAAAATATGAAATGATCTAATCGGGTCTCTGATTGCCCTATCATAGAAGTTTAGTAGTGCATTTTACTCGGCATTCCACGCGCTTTAAGATGCCGCCTAGCTCAGTACGCTATCTGAAATAGGAGCGTCGTAAGTTGAACAAATGTGATAGAATTACGCTGAATTCTTATATTAACCGTAATATAAAATGATCTACTCAGGTCTCTGTTTGCCTTATCTTAGAAGTTTAATAGTGAATTTTACTCGCCATTTCATGCGCTTCGAGATGCCGCCTAGCCCAATACGCTATCTGAAATAGGAGCGACGTAAATTGAACAAATGCGACAGAATTTTGCTGAATTCTTAAATTAACCATAATATAAAATGATCTAAACGGATCTCTCTTTGCCCTACCCTAGAAGTTTAACAGCGCATTTTACTCGCCATTCCACGCGCTCTAAGATGCTGGGATGCCCAGTTCGCTATCTTAAATAGGAGCGACGTAATTTGAAGGAATGTGATAGAATTAAGCTGAATTCTTATATTAACCGTAATATAAAGTGATATAATCGGGTCTCTGTTTGCCTTACCCTAGAAGTTTAATAGTGCGTTTTACTCGCCATTTCATGCGCTTTCAGATGCCGCTTAGCCCAATACGCTATCTGAAATAGGAGCGACGTAAATTGAACAAATGTGATAGAATCTCGCTGAATTCTTATATTAACCAAAATATAAAATGATCTAATCGGGTCTCTGATTGCCCTATCATAGAAGTTTAATAGTGCATTTTACTCGCCATTCCACGGGCTTTAAGATGCCGCCTAGCCCAGTAGGCTAACTGAAATAGGAGCGACGTAAATTGAACAAATGTGATAGAATTTTGCTGAATTCTTAAATTAACCATAATATAAAATGATCTAATCGGATCTCTATTTGCCCTACCCTAGAAGTTTATTAGTGCCTTTTACTCGCCAGTTCATGCGCTTTGAGATGCCGCTTAGCCCAATACGCTATCTGAAATAGGAGCGACGTAAATTCAACAAATGTGATAGAATTTTGCTGAATTCTTAAATTAACCATAATATAAAATGATCTAATCGGATCTCTATTTGCCCTACCCTAGAAGTTTATAAGTGCCTTTTACTCGCCATTTCATGCGCTTTGAGATGCCGCTTAGCCCAATACGCTATCTGAAATATGAGCGACGTAAATTGAACAAATGTGATAGAATTTCCCTGAAATCATATATTAAACAAAATATAAAATGATCTGATCGGGTCTCTGATTGACCTATCAAAGAATTTTAATAGTGCAATTTACTCGCCATTCCACGTGCTTTAAGATGCCGGGATGCCCAGTAGGCTATCTGAAATAGGAGCGACGTAAATTGAACAAATGTGATACAATTACGCTGAATACTTATATTAACCGTAATATAAAATGATCTAATCGGGTCTCTGTTTGCCTTACCCTAGAAGTTTGATAGTGCGTTTTATTCGCCATTTCATGGGCTTTGAGATGCCGCTAAGCCCAATACGCTATCCGAAATAGGAGCGACGTAAATTCAACAAATGTGATAGAATTTTGCTGAATTCTTAAATTAACCATAATATAAAACGGTCTAATCGGGTCTCTGTTTGCCCTACCCTAGAAGTTTAATAGTGCATTTTACTCGCCGTTTCATGCGCTTTGAGGTACCGCTTAGCCCAATACGTTATCTGAAGTAGGAGCGACGTAAATTGATCAAATGTGATAGAATTTTGCTGAATTCTTAAATTAACCATAATATAAAATGATCTAATCGGGTCCCCGATTGCCCTGTCATAGAAGGTTAATAGTGCATTTTATTCGCCATTCCACGCGCTTTAAGATGCCGCCTAGCCCAGTAGGGTATCTGAAATAGGAGCGACGTAAATTGAACAAATGTGATAGAATTACGCTGAATTCTTATATTAACCGTAATATAAAATGATCTGATCTGATCTCTGTTTGTCTTACCCTTGAAGTTTAATAGTGCATTTCACTCGTCATTTCATGCGCTTTGAGATGCCGGTTAGCCCAATACGCCATCTGAAATGGGAGCGACGTAAATTGAACAAATGTGATAGAATTTTGCTGAATTCTTAAATTAACCATAATATAAAATGATCTAATCGGATCTCTATTTGCCCTACCCTAGAAGTTTATTAGTGCCTTTTACTCGCCAGTTCATGCGCTTTGAGATGCCGCTTAGCCCAATACGCTATCTGAAATAGGAGCGACGTAAATTCAACAAATGTGATAGAATTTTGCTGAATCCTTAAATTAACCATAATATAAAATGATCTAATCGGATCTCTATTTGCCCTACCCTAGAAGTTTATAAGTGCCTTTTACTCGCCATTTCATGCGCTTTGAGATGCCGCTTAGCCCAATACGCTATCTGAAATATGAGCGACGTAAATTGAACAAATGTGATAGAATTTCCCTGAAATCATATATTAAACAAAATATAAAATGATCTGATCGGGTCTCTGATTGACCTATCAAAGAATTTTAATAGTGCAATTTACTCGCCATTCCACGTGCTTTAAGATGCCGGGATGCCCAGTAGGCTGTCTGAAATAGGAGCGACGTAAATTGAACAAATGTGATACAATTACGCTGAATACTT